>VCRD01003334.1:22436-63578 GCA_006783055.1 Trinorchestia longiramus | reverse complement strand
TGATGTATAATACCATAATTACAAAAATGTTCAAAGTGACCCATGGACATTGAAAGATGTTGAAATGTCTTCTAAGATATTTTTTAACGTGATTATCAAGTAACCCAGGATAAGAAATGTTACGGAAAGCACGTGTTTCAAAATACATGCGGAGTAATTTGAATGAAAATTCTAACACAATTACTATGAAAAAAGTAAGAATATTGGACGAGAAAAATTACTCCTAACTACAGGTGAAATTTTTTACCCATAATCCGTTGGAAATAACTGACTGCAATCCATCATAATTTTCTCTTGATTGAAAGATACTAAAAAGTCATAAAATAGACAAGCCTCAACTGTGTAATGGATGCATAAGAAATATATCGCATGTTATTTCTCCCCACCTTGGTGAGAACCAGCTTGGTCGACTGGAGAGCGAATCTGCTTGCGAGCGGAAAGACCCGGGTTCGAATCCCGCTGCCGACATGGTTAACGCGGCTAGAAATACGACATGGGACTTGGATAAAACAACCGAATACTTATTGAAGTAATTATCCGACCCAAGAATGTCAGAAGGCCAGAAGGTTCGTTCCTATAGCCTCATTCTATTCTACGTATATAAACGTATTGCAAGTGTTTATTATGCAGTATAAAAATTATGTAATATGTCTGTGAATAACTAAGTTCAAAGTGTAGCTCATGCTACGTGTTACATGTTTTAATAAAGAGTGTTACATGTCTTAATAAAGAATGTGACGTGCTTTAATGAAGTGTTACATGTCTCAATAAAGAATGTGACATGCTTTAATAAAGAGTGTTACATGTTCTAATAAAGAGTGTTACATGCACTGATAAAACGTGTTACATGCCTTAATAAAAAAGGTTACATGCTTTAATGAAGGATGTTTGTGTTTTAATAAAGAGTGTTATATGCCCTGATAAAGAGTGTTACATGCCTTAATAAAGAAAGTTACATGCTTTAATGAAGGATGTTACGTGTTTTAATAAAAAGTGTTGCATGCTTTAATAAAGAGTGTTCCATGCTTTAATAAAGAGTGGTTCATGCCTTAAGAAAGTGTTAAATACTCTAAAAAAAGTGTTGCATGCCTTAAAAAAGAGTGTTCTATGCTTTAATAAAGAGTGGTTCATGCCTTAAGAAAGAGTGTTAAATACTCTAAAAAAGTGTTGCATGCCTCAATAAAGACTGTTACAGGCTTTAATAAAGAGTGGTTCATGCCTTAAGAAAGAGTGTTAAATACTCTAAAAAAGTGTTGCATGCCTCAATAAAGACTGTTACAGGCTTTAATGGAGAGGTTTTGACCTCCAAAGCTCAGTGATGACCTTCACTGCAACAATGCAACATGGACCAGCCGCTGATCAGACGAGGCTCAGGCACAAAGACGCTTAATTACGCTCGAGTTCTCATAGATTTAAATCATTAGTAACCACAGTGTCATCAGGAGACAACCTGTAACGGGATACCCCACACCACGTCTGGTGCGATTGATTATTCTGGGAGAAGTTAAAAAAAATTAGTAAGATTGATATAGGGAAAATATAATTCTTAGTTATTTCTTAAAATTCTTAGTTATTTCAAGTAATAATTCATGTCATCGTCGTTTAAAAAGAACGAGGGAGATACAGAAGAAAGAATCATGAATTTGACTGACTAAATCCGTGTTTTGTAAAGATTTACCTCCATTTTTCTATTCTGTGCTGTGCTGTTTGTCCCCTTAGCGAAGTGATGATATACGACTGATACTATGAATCTAGTGCTGGAATTCCGTCCTGCTTTGTCAACTTAGTGTCTCTTCTCCTTAAATGTCAGTGTAGTGGAAGCACTCAAATCTGCATCTCATGAAACAAAAACAGAATTATTTATAGCGTGGAAGATGAGAAGTCTCTTCATTTGTGAATAATATTCTCCCTAGTGAAGTATACATAATATCCTAGCATTATCATAGCAATATATTTCTATTTTTCAGTATTGTGCTTTTTTCTATATTAATACGAGGGAGTTCTTCTGATCATTTTAATCAACAATCGTAGCCGGAAATAAAACCTGGCTGACGAAAATTATTTCAACACATTTTTCGATAGTATTTTTCTCTTAATTTTGAGAGTTGTACTGAGGAGCCCAGGCTTGTCAAATTTTGACGTGGGAAAACTGTAATACAGAAATATACAATCAAACTTTTATTGAGACCCTAAATTGACTAAGAAGCTATGTAAGATCGTACACAAAAAGTAGAACATAATCGATCGATTATTAAAAGACTGGCGAGTTAAAATATTTTTGTAGCTGTATTAACAAAACGGCCATTCATGATTGACAGCAGAGTACAATGACCATCATTTATGTTATACAAAGCTGGTGCTGTTCACAAGAAGATGCTGGGAACCATCTGCAACCGGAATAAGTAGGCATTTAGGCCATTAAAGTTTTGCACGAGATATCGCTGTGCCTGATGAAAGACCTGCCGGCACGACTGCTGGCACGACTGCTGTCAGGGCAGTCAGGCACAACTGCTAGCACAACTGCCGGCACGACTGCTGTCAGGGCAGTCAGGCACAACTGCTAGCACGACTGCTGGCACGACTGCTGTCAGGGCAGTCGAGCACAACTGCTGGCACGACTGCAAGGACTGTAGGGTACAACTACAGGCACAACTGCCGGTATGACTGCTGGCATGACTACTGTCAGGGCAGTCAGGCACAACTGCTGGCACGACTGTAAGGACTGTGGGGTACAACTGCAGGCACGACTGGAAGCAGGACTGGGAGGCACAAGTGCTGGTATGACCAACAACAGGATTTTATTGCACATCATGTGAACAGAATTTCCGATAGAAGTACTTCACATTCAAATGTAATCTGGAGCATCGCACAGATAAGCGCTAATTAAGTATGCCTGATAACGATTTTTCCCCATCAAGACAATTGAAAACAGTTCCTTGATGGATCATGAATATGTAAGAGGTTTTGTATTATTTAATACCATCATGTGTTTGCGCCATGATTTACACTCATTTGCAACACAGCCACTGATGATAGAACATTACAGAATATGGGAATAGAGACTAACCTTTCAGTTTGTTTTCGGGTTGACACCCAAGTCCCACCTCGCCTAAAGTTAAGGCATCAGTCACGTGCAGGCACCTTAATCACGCACACACATTCCAGTTACATACATGCACCTCAATCACGCACACACATTCCAGTTACATACATGCACCTCAATCACGCACACACATTCCAGTTACATACATGCACCTCAATCACGCACACACATTCCAGTTACATACATGCACCTCAATCACGCATGGGAACGATGGGAGGAGGAGGAGGAGGAGTAAGAGGTGTCGTGTCAGACATCAATTTTACGTTAACTGACTCACATTACATAATAATTATATGACTTTAGGTACACAATGGTTATATGACTCGTGATACGCAATGATTCTATGACTTGAAGTACATAAATATTACATGTAGTAATGCTAAACATCATGATATTAAAAATAAAATAAATCAAACAGATAAATATCATGTTGACGTAAAAAAGATCTTGTATGTGAACGCACAAAGGCTCCTGACAATGTCGATGTTTTCACTTTTTTAAGCGAAGGGTTTCTTTCCCTGCGTGTATTTTTTCTCGTATCGAAGCCCATGACTTAACCATGGCTCGTCGAAGTGAAATAATTCAAAGGTTCATATAATTGTTCAGCACCACGTGTTTATGCAGCATGCAGACTATCCTTAAACATTGCAGTACGTACATATTCTCAAACATTGCTGTACGTATAGACATATTCTCAAATATAGCAGCACGTACATATTTTCAAGCTTTACTGCATGCAAATGATCTTCAAACATTGCCTCATGTAAATGATCTTCAAACATTGCCGCATGTAAATGATCTTCAAACATTGCCGCATGTAAATGATGTTCAAACATTTGCGAACGCAGATTACCTTCAAACATTTGTGTAAAAAAGAAGGCTATAAAGTGGCCTAGGGCCATTTGCTTAACAGGTTTCATGAATTATTGTAGGCATTTGGAACGTACCTTTAACGCAATGTCTTACTTCGTATCCGTATGAAGACCATCAACACACGGAAAGAACTGCCTTGAATCTCATGAAAAGAATATTGAAGTTGACAAATAGACCAATTAACATAACCCAATAGTGGTCTGTGAGTCCATTCAAACACTCCAGAGTTCTAGAAAATTTAATGATTGCATAGAAAGCGCCTGTAAATTGAAGGCAACGACATCTGAGAAAGAATAACGATGCGCTCCACGTTATCATTTCTGAGGAACCCAGAGCTCGTTTCCACCTGCCAGAGTAATTGCGAACTCCGACGAACGGCCGTCTTCAATTATCATTCACTATGAAAAAAGTGTGACAGAATTCCGATATAAGTTGGTCAGCATGCAAATCGTAGTCAAAACATTGGTATTTTGAATCTAAGTATCACACTGAAACTAGTTCAATGAACTAACGTTGAATTGTGCCTAGTAGGAGTAAATCTTGGCAGGCTTGTCATGATATCAGTACACCAGACACTTGAATTGTGCTTGAAACTTGTGTTATCGAACCGTACTTACAATCATGGTGCTTTTTTCCATACATCTGTTTTAAGGTATCACAAGAACCAAAGGTTTTTAGCAGAGCTCTCGGTACAATGATATTTGTCGTGTACAAAGTGAGGTATGTTTCAACCCACAGAGTTTTATGTTGTATTTATAGTATTTATTCACTAGAAAATGATCGATAATCTAAAAAATTGATTGATAGATCTAATAATCAGCTTAACACAGAGTATGACCCGGAATATTTCTCACTGTCTCGTACCACAGTTATTAAATAAAAGTAAATTTCGCACTCACCAGATCCTCGTGAAGATTTATTGAGATCTTGAAGTTTGCTTCACCAGGGTGTGACAAACAACAAGAAAGATAGAAAACTGCAGCATCAGAACTCAATTTGCTTATGGAGAAAACAATTTTGTGCAGAAAGTTTTATTTAAATCTGCAGACACATGCAAATAATTTATCATGTTTAAACTATTCCTTATTAATACAAAACTAATCTTTGCATTACATATAACCGTCCAAATTTATATCAAATAATCAACATTGAATTTTCTAAGTTTTGAGCTTATATATAATCTCATTAAGAAGCTCAGAAAATACTATTCAATAAATAAAAAATGAAGAATGATTCAAAACAGCGTAACAAAGGAAAACTTAGTGTACAGATATCCATATGAAATGGCTGAGAAAAATATCTTGATATACTTGTAATTACGCGGTGTGCAGAGCACAATTACGATTTCAAGTTTTTGATAAATTCTCAAGCTAAATGTTCTCATTTTTTCTCAAGAGCCATTTCACGAGCATGTGGCATCCTGTTTAATTTTTTTTATGTATTTTTATTGCAATAATGTTCTATTTCATGTACGATACATTCCCAGGTCATTCGAGATATCATGCACGCCTTCAACGAGACTACTTTTAACAACAGTCATACTACAATTATCGTTACACTATGACCAGTCATTCCGGCCACGCCGGGCCATTTCCTGACCGAATTTCTCTAATTTCCCCCGCTTGGTTTTATCAAACAGAAAAGCGTTCACGCTTCACAAATCTCCACCACAGACTTTTGCCGCATTTTTCTATTCGTTAGAAAATCAGTCGCTGCTTTTACGGTTGCCATTCGCTCGCTGATTTTTGGTAAATCCTGGCCTGGGGTTCTGCTCTTGGGGATTAATCTAAGGCACGAGGACCAGACCCTTGCCGTCACTGCCATCAGACGCTGACGTGGTTGCCCCTGTTCTGAATAACTGTCATTAAAGCGAGACGCTGGTGCTGTGTTAGTACTACCATTTTTACTGAATGTGCCATCAAATTGCTAACGACAGTATCACGTTCTCATGCTTAGGTAGCATTATTTTTGATAACAGAGTTAAAACGAGACCATGCGTAGCAAAATGTCAGTTTGGAACCGTAAACTGGAGAGCTGAAGATTGTGGCCATCAATTGGGGAGCACCAGTTTGTGACCATCAATTGGGAAGCACCAGTTTGTGACCATCAATTGGGGAGCACCAGTTTGTGGCTATCAATTGGGGAGCACCAGTTTGTGCCCGTCAATTGGACAGCACCAGTTTGTGGCCATCAATTTGATGAACACACGTGTGTGGCCATCAATTGGGAAACACCAGTTTGTGATTATCAATTGTGGAGCACCAGTTTGTGGTCATCAATTTTGGCCAGTTTGTGATCATGAATAAGCAGTACCGCTTAAGTATTCTAAATTGATAAACCCATATTGGAGGTTATCAGCGTCTAATTTTTCTTACCACTTCTCATACAACTTCTGTGTATTGTACCAGGACATGGCGTGAAAATCTAGCGTATCATTTTAGATGAATGATGTTCCTGTGATGGTTTTTTATTAATATCACAATTAGCTTTCCAATATTAATGACTTTATTATTATTATTACATGGAAGATTACACCCATTACCAACATTCATTAATATTATTATTGCCCCATACTTTTATTAATGTCTTTAACCTTGTCATTAAAATGACCGTTCGTATTATTATTGGATTGAATAATTCCGCGGTTGAAATTACTAACATACAGTGGGAGTAACAAATGTATCATACATCGCACGTGAAAAAATAATGGATCAGGTATTAGATCCAAGTCTTGGCTTTATGCGTACATGTAAATCTAGTATGTGCACATCTAAAACGTGTACGTTACGTGTACATCATAAACGTGTAGATGTACTACGTAAAAATCTAGTAAGTTTCAGTTTGAATGAAGTTTTCAATGAAACCCAATATATAACACAACTTAGAAGGGCCAATTTAAGACAAAACCAACAGTTATCTGCACACAATATAGCAAATAAGTTATTCAAAAGGTACCTATACAGAGTCCTTCAATGTTCCAGTAACAGTGCAAGCCTGCAAGCTCACACAAACGAGCCTCGGACTCAGGTTTGTAACTGCAGTGCTACGCTGAAGCGCACGAAAACGATGTCCATGTTGAAAAGTGCGTTCATGCCGAATCCAAGGACTACTATAACCAGGACGTGCACCGCCGTGTAGCTGACTACGGTAGCGGAGGCCAGTTCACTGAGTTCAGTTAACCCTCATCTGTCATAGTGCGAACATTGTCGTAGTCTGTCGCTCGGTTTGAATCGGACGTTGTTGTTTGTTTCGAGGAACATTGCTGCATTTCTAAGTGGATACTGTTTGTTTACAAAGTTTATTACTAATTATATGTAGTAAAAATGTCGAACATGTATGGGGTTGTGTGAACAAGTGAAATCCCTCCCAGTATCTTCAATATGCCTGCTTCATGTCTGTCATCTCCAAACCCTGCATCACCTCCAGTGAAAGTGGAAGACCAACAACTGAGGTATTTTCTTCAGAAGGATAAGATTACTTCATTTGATGCTTTCAAACCTGAACGTAACCTGCAGAAGCAGTACAAGAACTTGATTATTTCAAGATCGAAAGAAAGGCTTGTGTGTTTGTTCATGACCGACAACTTCAGTGAGTGAAACCTGTCTGTGATTTTCGAAAACAAGCCCACTTTGTGTTCCCCACTAACGCTCAGTGCGTTCAAGAACAGCATTAGTGTACCACTGTTTAAGATACTTCATCCCATCAATGGTTTGAGATCGTATACGCAGTCCGACGAAACTGTGCGCTTGGCAATGAACTATGTATGACATCCCTTTTGACAAAACGATCCAAAATGATGTCACCCTTTAAGCTCACACGTCAGCCTATGTCGATACCAAGAAGGAGAAGAAGTTGGTATTTTTGACGTCTGTTGGAACTTTAATCACAGAAGCAGTTTTCCATGAATGGTGATTGTTTTGCTCTTCAATTATACTGGAAGTGTAATTATGAACAGCTCAGAGACTTTTTGGTGCTGCCATGCAAACGAAAGCTGCTGTATATCATTTCATCTATTGACAAGGACCAGGTGCTGAGGGAAACATTTGACGAAGTCCAGACACTGCAACAGAAGAATGTGTTTCTCTTGGTAAATGAAGTACAGATTCGCCCGACTGTTTCAATTTCTGGTGGGTTGCTGAGTGGCATGGCCGAGAACAACCGAGACTGCAAGGCCACTTATATGGTAAGTGCAACAGCCAAGCATCCTCTTGAAAACGAGCGTGTCTGATTTCTTCTTTTTGACACAGTACATCTGCTAAACAACTGCATCCGCAACAACTGGATCAGTGAGAAGGGCCAGAAGATCAGTCTTGACAATGAAACACGGCATCATTTGCAGAGGTCAAAGAACTGTACGAGTCAAAGAAAGGCAGTATTCTGACGACTACTACACTCAATTTGCTGTCAACCCCTCAAATTTTCTGTCAACCCCTCAGAGAAAGACTAGCAAAAGAATGCAGTCCTTCAGACCTCTGTCAAGAAGGCCCGGTTGGCTGACTAATCGCTGCAATTTGGTAGATTTTTGCTTCTATGTCTGTTTATTTATATGCATGAATGTTTGTATGTTTGGTTGTTTGCATTGGAAAAGGTTTAACTATAATCAACTTGTAAAGTCTAAAACTGCAGCAACTCGGCTTTCTATAAAGTGGCCACTATGTTCATACAATAATACATGTTAAGTCCGGTTAAAATTGGTATTTCAAAGCATTACAGTGCTTTAAACCATTTAAAATTCACTGTAAAACCTTATTATCCCTTCTATTGCTTGAAAGAAGTAAGTTTTGATCAATTTGTCCGATAGAAAATGTTATGTTACTAAAAATGCAATGGCCTCCGCTACCGTAGTGAGCTACATGGCGATGCACGTCCTGTTTATAGTAGTTCTTGGCCGAATCCTAACTACGACTGTGGATCGAATGAACTAAAATTCCTGTTCTACCTTGGGCTAGATTAAGTGCCACACTAAAGATATTCTCCCGACACAGGGCAGTGTTGCAGGTTATTTTAGTGTTGTCACTCAGCGGCTATCAATGAACAGAGACGCTCATCCCATCGAGAAACTGAATTTAAATCTTGCGTTATCAGCTTGAAGTCTACAGAACTTGCTTGACTTCATTTATTTCCTGCTTTATCCCAAAAAAGACCATAAATTATCGAAAACTATTAATAACAACATAGATGAAGACGGTAAATGATAATTTGTAAGAAAAATGCAATAAAGAAAGAGACCGTGAATCTCATCTCGCAAGGTGATTTTTCCTTACCTACAAACTTTCAAAATTATGTCATGATGCATGGCTTCTGCAGTCCCTATATCTCTAAATTGTCGGGTATTGTAATTGTTTACAGTTTTTACACCCGTCTAAGCATGCCACTGCAGAAGCTTAATGTGGGCATGCAATGGCCATGCCAATCTGTGCCTCCTGATAATTATTCACCCATTGAGTCGTTCATTTTCTTTACGCAAATAAGTAACAGGTCATCCAAATTTTACAAGAAAACCTTCACAAATGTACCACTGTTACAAATACCAGACTTTCATCGACTCTTTTGACCTTTCTTAACACGTTGCCTGCGATTACCTAGCCGGTGCAAATCTTTACTTTGTACACACAGTCACTAGAAAGCTTTGAAAAAATTACAGAACCTAACCTGAGTGACCCACCGGTGGGTCGTATCGCACTCAACGTGTTAATAAAGAGACTCTATTGAACAAAAGCTTTTGCAACGTACCATAAATCAATTTTCGCACGCTGCCAGTTCCATGAAACTTCTGAAACCCTCTCGTGCGTGCGTTTGATGAAGTTTCTCTGTAGGCCAATCCCATCGGAAGCTTAAATCATTGAGCAGCTGCCAGACTGTCCTTTGAAATTATTGGTCAATCGTTCATTTAGCCAAGGCAGGAGGGTCCTAAAATCCCATGGAGAGACTTTGCGCCACATGGAGGGACTTTATGCCACATGGAAGGACCTTACGCCACATAAATTGATTTAATGCTCCATGGAGGGACCATATGCCCTGTGGAGAGACTTTATGCTACACGGAGGGATTATACACCACATGGAAGGGCCTTATGCCGCATGAAGGGACTTTAAGCCACATGGAGGGACTTTATATTCCATGGAGGGACCATATGCCACCTGGAGAGACTCTACTCCCCATGGCAGAACTTCATACAACACGGAGGGACCTTACGCTACATGGAGGGACCTTATGTCCCATCGCACACTCTCGTGCATTCAGTAAATCTTTCCTTCTTTATGTGCCAACTCGCTACACTGAACACTGCAGTGGTACATCGATTTTGTACTTCTATTCAAACCGGAAAGTCCAGCTATCGAGTTTGAATTTCTTTTTACTTTTCAATGACAGTTTTCATGCAACAGAAGAGGGGAACTCTTTTGACGATGATTTTTTGTGACAATTTATTTTAGTAATTATTGAATAAGTTCAGATAGTAGGAAAGGAAACGAAAATGATTCCCACGGACAAGATTTCCTTAACGACCAACTTTTTAACGGGTTCCCATTCGTTTATTAAAGGACATCACTTAATTTATAATTCAGATTACACGGTAGGGGCAGAAGTCATCAAGTCTTGTCGATATAGCGAACAATATTCTAAGTTTCCATTCAATCGAACGTTGGACATCGTTAAAACAAATGTAGGACAATCTAAAATTTTCTTAAAAAATTGTGAAATTCTTTTTTTAGGGACTCACGGACTTGTTATTAGTCTTCTTGCAGTTAAACTCTTGCTGTCAGTTAAATTCTTGCTTAAATTGTAGAGTAAAACAATGGATGTCAGATTGAATCAATCAACATCATCCAGTTACGCTCTCCCTCCC
Organism: Trinorchestia longiramus; assembly: GCA_006783055.1. Classification (NCBI taxonomy): domain Eukaryota; kingdom Metazoa; phylum Arthropoda; class Malacostraca; order Amphipoda; family Talitridae; genus Trinorchestia; species Trinorchestia longiramus. Next base: position 52,755 of record VCRD01003334.1, on the reverse strand, counting down.
TCAAATAAATATTTTCAATCGCTATATAAGTATTCAAGTTGAAGCTGGGAAAAATGCCCTACATTAAAAAAGCCAAAGTACACAACAAATTCATGATATACAAGCAGCACAAATGCATAAGATCAAAACTGTCAAGCAAAATGCATCCAGTATACAATGAAGTAATATGTCCCCAATGTTACAGTTCTTAAGTGGCTGTGTGAAATCGATCAGACAAATACATATGTTTACGCTTTGAAGAGCAATAAACTCACGTTTATTAACAACAAACATCTCATCTATTACTTAAATATATTGCAGTCCGAAATTAATAATTTATGCGTGTAAATGCTTGAAAATAACTAGCACTTTACTTTTTCTCGAAAAAAGTACATTTTTCAGCCTTCTACCAGTTTCTGTCATGTACCTAATGGAAGAACTTTCAGAAAAAATGTCAGAAGTCCTGACAAAATTCGCCTTTTGATCTTGAACCACGGTGAGTGATGAGCATGCTCACTGTCGTGTGAATTGACATTACGTGAGACCTTTAAGTAGGAATATAAATAGGTTGGTAAGTAAGAAGGTGCATATTATATTCCCATTACATAGAGACACGTTGGTTTTCATCAATTTCAAAATGAAATTAAAACACTGATCTTTTACAATTTAAATATTTTAAATACTCACGTCACTAAGTGACTGGTGAACCTCGAAACTACCATGGCTATGTCATAGTATTATAGATATTTAAAACAATGACTCTTAACATACACAATTAAAATTGTCACAAACAATACTTCGGGATAATTATTTTAAAAATAACAATTAAACTTTCACACTAAATGCCTTAATCAAATGAATGATGAATATGGCACCAATAGAAGCACTAACGGTTACATAATGTGGCTCAGTTTGAGAAAAAGCGACTGCAATGTACAGGTCTGCCAGCTCACACAGACGAGCCTCAGACAAAAACTTATGGAATAGGAACGAGCCGTTTGGTCTATTCTTCGGTTGCTACCCAAGTCTCCTGCCGTCTAAAATTGCACCAGAGTTATTGTTCACGACTCTTCTGGTAATCATTAGAAGAAAGAGCATGCCTATTCAGCCCACACACTGATACACCTGTACAACGTGACGTCAATTTATTATCATTGGTCACAGCGAGTAGCTTTATGAGGCAAAAAAAGTCTTGTACTTTGCTGAGGGTAATTGCAAGCTAAGACCACTAGAATGAGTAGCGTCAGGTCAACGTAATGGCACCAAGGATTTCTTTAGCTATGCTGCTATGTGAAACTAGGAAATTTGTGCTTAAGAATATTTGTTTCTGTAACATATATGAAAAACAAATTTCAGGGATAAAAAAGTATTTTAGTACAACAGTAAACCTCCATTTCATTTGTACTAAGGGTTTTTGATATTTATAAGATTTGATAGTTGATGGTATAACATTTTCTTACTACCAGTGAAATGTGCCACGTCGATACTTGCTCTTCAGGAAGAGACAAAGCAAGAACATGTTCATCTGTAAGCGGCCTGCAGCTCTCTCTTTGAATAAGTTGCTAAAATAAGGTAAAGAAAAGAACGCCTGGCCTTCAGCAAAAAGTAATACAAATGATAAATCTTGCTTCAGATATGGACACAGGCACGACGAAGCGAAACTGAGGTACATATGCTGGCTGCATTTGATATATCTCCACACTGAATAATTGTACAGCTTAGGTTGTATTCTTGCTCATCAACCTGTCCAGTACTTATTATTTACTATAGCTCAATAATTCGTTCTTTATTGTCTGTAAATGGAGATTTTTTACGTAACACAAGTTTTTGTTTTTGCAAACTGCAGTTTTATTTAAGCTAGCGAAAGTTTTTTCAGTAAACTGAAGTTTGGTGTAAGCAAACTTCAGTTCTGCTAGTACAACCATTTTTTTGATTTTTTGGCTAGACTGGAACTTCCTACGAATAAACAAATGTTACCTTTGGTAAACTTAAGTTTCATTGAAACAAACTGAAATTCTGTTAATATTCAGGCCGATGTGTTTGTTGTTTAAAGAACACTTAATATTCAGAGGGCTCAGTATTAACTCGGTAATATATAAAGAGTATCACACATTACATCTTGATTTGAAACTCAGCTATAATAGATTCGAAAAGTAAGCTTATGAGACATGTTTTGGCGTCAGAAAATATTTTGCTAAAAGCTGCAATAATCACTTCGAAAACATTATATTCAAATCGAATTGAAAATATAGAAACTTTAAGTATCACTATAAATGAAATATAAAAACGAATTAAAAGCTATATTTTATATTACCTACTAACTATTTTGAGTGGACATTAGTTATCAGCATTAATATGTGTAATTTATCGTATTATGACATTTTTTATCAGTAGTAAGACTCTGGTCTCCTACCCTAAAAAAAATACGTTACCGAGATGAAGAAAATTTAGCGTTAAGTAAAGAAAGTAATTTCTTCACAACCTCAACTTCAAAATACGTCTCCAGCAGCTTGAACTAATCTCCCTAGAATAAAAAAGACTGCGAGGACAACTCATCGAGACTAACAAATATTTCAATGACTTCAACAATATTACCCCAGAAGGGCTTTTAGACGGAGACGATAGCGTGCAAACTAGAAATAGCGGTCAAAAACTAATAATAACATGAACCTCCAGAGCATCCCCATCTTTGAACTCTTTTCCAGTTAAAATCGCCGGAACCTGGAACCAGCTGCCAGAAAATGTCATTTCTTCTGACCCTCTAAGCGCATTAAAGAATCGTCTCAACAAATATTAGTGATGAACCTCTCAGCATTATGAGTATTAGTTTTATATTCTTCTTAAATCCTGGGGCCTGTGTATGATTCCAATGCATCCACGTGACTGAAATATCTGTATGTGCGTGATTATGGTGCATGGTAGGGATTGATGCCTTTACTTTAGTCGGTATGGGACTTGGGTAGCAGCCCACGAATAAACAAACTGCTAGTTCTTGTTGCCACATTGTACTCCATTCAAGTAATACGCTTAGTTTTCCATGTTATATCATTAGCTATAAGTAGTAATACGTAAATTATACCATTTTTCATTAAAGATCTAACCTCACTTCAAGACCATAGCTTGAAAATGAGAAATTATTTGACAATATTGGAAATTAGCCATCAATGAGGAAACATCTATGTGTAAATACCACTAATGAACCTGACAGATAATTGTTATTAATACTCTCATATCATTAATGAAACTGGAAAATAAGTGTAATCATGCCTCTCATTTCATAGATGAAACTGGTAGACCATTATAATTATGGTTCTCATATCATCAATGAAACTGGTGGATAATTGTAACCATGATTCTCATATCACGAATAAAAATGGTAAATAAAAAATACCAGAAGATATATTTCAAAATACAATCTAACCCGTCGAAGAGCACAACCTTTTCACATACGTAGAAAAAATACATTTAGCTCATTACCTTTAATTTGAAGTTTTGCTTTCGCCTCAATTTGAAAAGTAAATTCAATCAGAGCCACTGCGCGTGATTTTTGAATTACGTAAATTGAGTCACCTGCAGTCTTTTCTCTGTGAATACATCAGAAGAATCTTGTTGTTTTAGATGCATTTCTTTGAGTCATCAGGTACTATGAAATTGTTCTTCAGAGGCTTTGCTTGAGCTCATGTCATGAAGTTATAGAAGTGTTTTCCTAACTCGAACTTGAAATTTTCTACGTCAGGCTTGCCTAGGCATCAAATGAGTGTACTTTAAAAACACTACCAGTATTCTCGGGCTGTAAATGAACTTAAGGCAAATGACAAGACAGGCAGAGAGTGAGGGCTTTGAAACCGTGACTTCTGGCCAACTAGCATCTGTTGCTTTATTTTTCAAGTTAGGTTAATCTTACTTAAGTGATATGGTTCATGTTATCGTTCATGAGGTAACATTAGTAAAACATGATGGATAAGGAACTCCCGTTACAGATTGCGCAAACTCCTGGCTTTGATTGGTAACACAGTTTTCTTGGAAAAACAGCAGTTTTTTTTTAGTTGCAGTGATGATTTTTTGCATTGCCTCACTAAAATCGTTTCTTTAAATCCGTTATTTAGGAGTGATACTATTGTTATTGCATGACACTTATTTTAATAGACTTTTAATTGTCTCAAAAATTAGAAATAAATAAACTTGAATAGATCCTAGGCTTTAGACTTTTTTCCAGTTAAAATTGCCAGAACCTGGAACCAGCTGTCAGCAAAAAAACGTTTCTTCTGGCACTGTGAAACCCTTCAAAAATATTTTTGATGAATATTGATAGCAAGTCCCCAGTATTATTGAACACTGATTCAAGGTATGACAAAAACTTTCATGAAATATTAGACGACATGGAACTTGAGTAGCAACACAACAATGAACCGAACGACTCAGTTGTTACATTCTATTCTCTACTAAAGTCCTCATGTCTGCAGACGTAGACTAGTTTTCCTCAGTTTTTTCCTACTGGAACAGTCCACCATAAGAGCAACTTTTCGTGAATTATATAAGCTGCTTTAAGATTTGAAGTAATTTTATGAAATATTTTTAAATACATGCTTTTGTTTGTATAGATATTTACTAAGTTTTACAATGAACAAAATAATTTGCCTAAAGAGATGTTCCAAAACCTACAAAACACCATTAAAATAAATCTGGTCTGGTCATTAAAATAAATCTAATAATAGTTACACGTACTACTCGTTACTGTAAAATGATATGAATAAAAGATAAATAACCTCAAATAGTGTTCATGAGTACAAATGAAAAAATCCACGAGGCACATTTAACATACATGTTAAACACAACTTGAAATCGAAATAACATTCTCAGCATGACGCTACGCCCGAACAATCGAACCACGAGTCTTTTAAGCACACCAAATCCACCATGCAATGGAAACAGAAGATTTCTTAACTCGACTGTCGAGGCCCTGAAGTTCTTAATGTTCAAGCAAGAGAGCCGGGAAGAACTCGGAAGACTCTATCTCGGGAGGCTTAAGTGAGTCGCGTTCCAAACTTCCGAGTCGAGGACAATTTATAGAGCCTGTGCTGCAGAGCTAACTACCTAGAAACAGTTAGGGCTCACCCCTTATAGTGCATACGATGACTCCGTAAGTGTCATTAATATTGCACACTTGCCCTCTTAAATAGCGGCCACAATGGGGCCAGGGTCTATATCTCACGGGCCCTTTCCGGGCAAGTGGGTCTAGGCCACCAACTTGGGCCCTTATTCAAACGTTGCTCAGACGTGCCGTTCTGCTGTGATACTTGAACAGTTTAGTGCTTGTACTTGTGCAAGTAATTACGAATATTTTACGTGACTTCGAGGACTTTCTGAACTTTACGCTCGCGCCGATGAGCTTGAGAGAAATAGGAAGGTGTACGACATGAGCTGCCATATTGTAGCGCAGCTCACAAAGCAATGAAAAAATAAGGGAGTGTTCCATATGAGCTGTCACATTGTAACGCTGGCAGAAGAGCAATAGAGAAATAAGGGAGTGTTCCATATGAGCTGTCACATTGTAACATTGACAGAAGAGCAATAGAGAAATAAGGCAGTGTTTGATATGAGCTGTCACGTTGTAACACTGGCAGAAGAGGAATAGAGAAATAAGGCAGTGTTTGATATGAGCTGTCACATTGTAACACTGGCAAAAGAGCAATAAAGAAATAAGGCAGTGTTTGATTTGAGCTGTCACATTGTAACGCTGGCAGAAGAGCTATAGAGAAATAAGGCAGTGTTTGATTTGAGCTGTCACATTGTAACGCTGGCGAGAAAGCAATAGAGAAATAAGAGAGTGTTTGATATGAGCTGGCACACTGTAGCACCGGCAGGAGAGCAGTGGAGAATAGATGAGTTAAAGAATATGATGTATTACCCTATTGCGTAGACAATAAAGCAATACATCTCCAGCCCGCATGAGCGTTTACGCTGCGGAACCTACAGAACAGGTTTCCAGCAGGACAACGCTAAAAAAGCATTTTTAAGTCCGTATCAACACAATTCAGTGCAAAATGCGGAAGCAATCGATTACAGCGGAGGTCCTTTCTGATATTCGACCGAAGGTTGCTGTTGTTTTTGATGTCTTTTGTAGCAGCGGTTAACAAAGATACGATCATGTATGTTTGACTACTGATTGCTCTATTTTACCTACCAAAACCTTATACGTAATTCTATTTTACCTACTACAACAGGAGTGTTCTATTGCACCCCCACAAATTGATTGTTCTATTACACCTACCATAACCTGATTGTACTATTTCTACTACAACTTGATTATCCTATGCCACCTACCACAACCTAATCATTATATACCACTTACCACAAGCTGATCATCACAGAGATACCACCTACCACGACTTGATAATTTTATTCACTCTAAGGTGTACATATAAGTAACCTGCACCACTCATTTATACAATGCTTCTAATCAAAGTTATGAATCATATGAAATTTCCTAGGTATGGTATTGAAACTACAGATTGGGTGTATCCAATTTGCGCTATCGAATCATAATTTGAGGATTTCAAAAAATGAATTTCAACGTTCTACGTTCTGAAAAGCGATTGGTTTTGCAATTCAAGTTCATTACCAAATTGAATCCTTTTTTCGAGCAGCGGCTGCTGTATGAGTACTGAAGTGCTCCAAACAGGCTGGATTCATTAGCTTTTAATTAACTTGACAACTTGGCTGTCCTTAATACACCTAAATGGAAGTATGAAAATTAGCTTCTATGTTAAGCATCTTCTTTTACTAATATGATAGTCATTGACCTCATTAATATGAGCACAAAATAAAATAAATGTTCGGGACTATTCGGCCGCAGTCTTTGCATGAACATGACGTAGAGCTTCAATTTAAATTCTGTGATGCAAACAATTGGCTGCCAGGCCGAATTTCCTTCCCTTAATTACGACTTTGTTTTCGTTGAGGTTCCGGGCTGTCAAGCTTCATATAATTAACATCCATGTAAAAACATAAATAACTCAAATGATTATTTGAAATGATCAGTACTATTTGTTCTTTATCTTTTAACAGTAAATCAATGAATAAAAGCTGTTTTTCTTGAATTCAAAAGAGTGAATCAGTTGCTGTGTTATTTAGGTATATACTGATACCTGCTAAAGCGCAGGTATCAGTATATACAAATATATTCACCGATAAATACTGAACAAAGTGTAGCAAATATTTCACAGCTGCACTACACCAGTGGAGCTTTATCGCTACTACATATTTTCCCCCGAACAAAGCTGCAGTTTCTGTGCCCTGACATTATCGTATGAGACTTTTGAGTCTAATGCTTTACTAGAACCCTGTTCTCCTGAAGGAATTTTACCTAACTGTACTTGCTACTTTTGCCAGTTTTCAACACTAGATTTATAAATGAAAAGATACGTTGCCAGGTTTTTAGTTTTTTTATTCAGTAAAATGTAGGAGGATTGGCTGCGCAGTTGAGTGAAAAAAAAATAAAATAAAAAATAATGCAGAAAAGGTTTCCTCTGAAACTAATGGAGGTAGAATACCTGGGGAGGCCTTATCTTTTAAGAGGATTGCAGGTGCGGTGGAGAGGGGAGGGGGTGCAGAGAAACTCTTACTCTAAAAAGCATAAGCCATAAAAAAACTCTAACGTGATAGTTTAAGGAACCTGGGCATTAAAAACTTCATCAGGACATTTCTTGAGTGTGAGCCGAACAATTTATTCCCATTAATTTATCACGTTGAATTAAGCCGAAAAAGGATGCCTGTTCAGAAGTTATTGGGAGAGACCAGGACTTAAATCTTCGAGCAGCAGAAGACAAGAAATAGACTGAAGGCCACACTACATATTTTCATGTCTGTCTCTCGATCTCAAAGGCTGCGCGAACTCAGTTCCATTATTGATAGAACGAATGGAAAAGTTTTTCAATCAATCCTCGCAGCACAGTTCACGTATTTGAACCCAGGTAATTTTTCCCGAGGAATGCCTCCGGATTATATTTGGCGCTCAAGGCTTTGCTGGAATGTGACGTTCAAGACTCTTTTGTCTGTCGGTATATCGAAGTGTTTCTTCACCGTAATATTTGCTCAAAGATTTCACAATGCAAAGAAATCTTTCCCTAGGCGTGTGTAACTGACAGTGGGCATTCCAGCTGAAGTGGAGACTTTGGTCCAATGTTTTGTTTCGTTTCGTTAGCAGGAGCAATTATTAAAAAGTGGAGACAGTTAGTTCAATTTTACTCTTTGCCATTGCGATAACCTCTTCTAACTCCAGGTTTGAAGTCATAATGTGTCTGTATTTTCCTTAGCTAACTTCAAATTAGACTCCTTTTACAGCTGCCCCGAACTTCACTTGGACTCTGGGCCGTTTTAATTTGAATGGCATTTTGAGAGAGCGACTAGCTGCGCTTGGGAAACTTCTTATATTTCATCTGAAAGTTGGGGAGGAGTTGTGAAGGTGCACTCAGGCTTCCATAATGTGACTTTAATTTCTTGAAATTCGAACGGAAGTCTTTACTCACTCGACCACTTTCTGAGCAATGCACGGCAGGATTCATTCGGTGATGAAAATTCGAAGAATTAAGCTAAGAAATGTATACCACCATCGAAACTATATGATTCACCAAATATTTGGGTTTAGTAAATTCTCGGAGAAATTTCATATATATTATATTTTCATTTGGTGGATAATTTTATTTTAGAGGGGTATTTTCAGGCAAATGAATCTAACTGCAGGTTTACAGGTTACGACTGATTTGATAGTCTTTAAATTAAGTGCCCTTGATAAATAAAATGTTTTGTACTATTTAAAAAAATAATTTTCAGTTCTGATGAACTTATCCCTGAAATGTTAAGAAACAATTCTACACGTTTATATATACCAAACATACCATAAAAACATTGTCACATTTCCTTAAAAACACACATTATCCATTTTCTTCAACCTTTGTAGAAAATTTCACAAAAAAAACTCGAAGTCTAGCATTCATATATTGCTCTTCCACAATGTGGGCATGACCAGAGGTAAAAATACAGGCATGTTTGCAGCCTAACGTTGCTCTTTCTCGCTAAAAAAAAACTCAAAAACCTCGCTAAGTTCACATGAGAGAAGCCCGTCGCCGCCGCGGCCGACCTGTGAATGGACATGTTAAGTCATTTTTTGCCTTCAGCCGCGCAAAAAGGCGCAGGTAGAAAGGCCGTTAATAGTGGACTATAAGTTTAACTCCTTTTTTACTTAGGAGACGTAAAAGAGCGCTAGTAATATGCCCGTTAATTGTGAACTATAAGTTTAAGTCTTTTTTTCTTAAGCAATGCAAAAAAAAACAAATGCACTTTGCAGTTGCAACATTACTTCTTGTCAACCTCACTTGAAATAAAGGTGAAGAATAGCCAAGTGTTTGTTGAGATTGTGCGTGGTTTTCAATGTCCATTGAAGTAAAAATAATCGGTATTCTTTACCCAAGTCTCAATTCAAAAATTCCATTTCTGTAACAATGGATTTCTTCAGAGAGTGAGAAACATAAATGAATGATCTTCGTAATCACAAACTGTCATTTCTACATGTGTCGATGTTTTGCAAAATTTGTTCTTTTTATACTCTGCTCACAGAGGCTAAATCAATGCCTATCCATTCTTAGAAGGAAGTTCAACGTGGCGTCGAGACCAAAATTATAATTTCAAATCTGCGCAGAAAATGCAGTTTACTTTTACGATGATCCTTTGTTACGACCCGTAACAGCTTCTTGTTGTGCGAGTTCTGCAATCCCTGATGGAGTTTGGGTGGAGTTTCACTTGTATGTTACGCTGTTTCTACTCTCTTCAGGAATACTCTTAGTGTTACGTGCTAATCACTCTTCTGTTTGGAAATTTTTGGTAGAGTTGCTTGAGGTTTTATTTGCGTGTTGTATACCGTATGTATTATAAATGACCATCTCGTTATGTGAACAACTAAAAAGATTAGCTTTCCGTGTGAAAATTGTTTCATTGTATGTGGTCAGCTAAAGAAAATTATGATATATTAAGGTACACCGTGCTTTGGGAGAGAAAATTAATTGAGTAAGTAATGGAGGTACCTTACTACATTAATGCAAAATGCTTCTTGTTCGTTTGAGGAATAAATTATTTATTTTAAAGCTATATCAACCATTGTTTTTAGTTATTCTTTTAAACATCTTCCGTTATTTTCAACGAAGCAAAATATTTCTACATCAAATTATTCCGCACTTCAGACTGTTATGGCAAGAGATGCTCCAACGTATTGTTGATATTTCCATTCGTTTGCATTTTTTAAGTGATAGTAGATTTTTCATTTTCTTTGGAAGCGGGATAGAAGAAGAACACTGGAATAACCGAATGCAGCATATTGCAACGGACAGGCCATTCGTCTCTCTAAATTCCTCGGCTTTTTCTAGCACAGAAGCGTTTTTTTCTCACGTTTGTGGATGCTCGTAGCGGCTATAGCAGCTACCGCCAATAGTAAACAACGGGAAAAATATCTTGAAGTGAACGAAAATCTTGCTAAGAAATTAATAAAATAGGTAATCAGGTATATTTCCGTATTGAACTATACTGCATTTTCGCTCACTCTTTACTGAAATAGATGTGACACTCTAGAGATGAAACAAATTGCTCGATATTCAGAGAGAATCATTCTACAGTTTACGATGCCTTACAATGAAATATTTCAGTGATTGAAGAAACGTTAGAGAGGAAGAAGGCTCAATTTAAAAGAGAAATAAGCATAAAAGTCAGCTTGTGCGCAAGAGGCAATGGGGAACCTTTAACTACAATTGTCAACTCATTTATTCATGAGCCTCTATTGGAAGATATCTTAAAATGTTTAATGTTTCTTGAAGCTGAGCTGTTCTAAATAACTCTTTCTGCTGACCACTTGCTGCTGACCACCCACTGCTGACCACTTGCTGCTCACCACTTGTTGCTGACCACTTACTGATTAACACTTGCTGCTCAACACTTGCTGCTGACCACGTATAGATAGACAAAAAAACACAATGGCCCGTTAACTTGCAACACTTTAATTTTAAGGTTTACTATTATAACTGCGCCCACAAGTTCCCTTTATTTTACTGCTATGAATTCTTCAGGCTCACCCTAACTCAATTTTATGTTTCCTTATCCGAGCTACATTAACAATTACGTTTATTTCGAAATTTTATTCATCAAGCCTACGACAAATAGCGCTTCAAAACTATAAATCACGGACGTTTATTGCTATGAACCTACCATATTCATTTCATATTGAACATTTGGGCACTAATTACTTATTTTCTGGTTTATTAGGCACGTGAATATCCAGAGCAAGTTTGTTGCGGAGACTACAAAACAAATTTCTAATTCATGCTGTTTGCATGGCTTGTGTTCAGTTGGTCTGTCTCAACATCCTCTTCGGTACATGTTCGTACCATTTCACAAAATATTTTCTGCACTGGTAATGCACATCTCCATTTAATGCCCAGGGACGATATTCTCATCAAGTTTCCCTAAAACATTCCAGCTCGATGCAAAATCAACACCGATCATCCTTCAGTCAGGCATCCCGCAAACCACCACGGAATATTCCATTAGAAACTGAGCACCGCAATGCTCGTTATCTAGGGACATCGCAGTTATTTTTACGGGAATAGGGTACGAATTCTCGCTGTTTCTAATTCTGGCGGGCATAGTTTTCGTAATTTGAACATGTTCCTGGCTCCCCCTAAAAGTTCCCCTAAAAGTTGCTATTGTTTACCCTACGTCAGGCGGCTGGTGTTTCTTCCAAAGTTGCGGCCAAGTTGCGCTGCGAACGAGTGGTCATGCAGCAATGGCATCCATCATTGCGATACTTTAGTTGCATATAGTCCCCAATCTTAAAGTAAGAATATTGTCAGTATTAAGGAAGGAGCATTCTTAATCTTAAGATATGAATATTCTCAATCTTAGGCTAGGTGTTTTTTCAATCTTAGGGAAGGAATATTGTCCATCTATGGGAATGAATATTCCTAATCTTAGGGTATGAATATTTCTAGTCATATGGTGTGAATATTTCTAATTTTAAGGTAGGAATATTCCTTACCAAATGGGTGGAAATTTGTGTAATAATACTCATGGCTTCGCAGCTTATGGTTAAGCTAATTAATCAACATCTGAGATAGTTCACATGTATAAAATCTTTGGGAAAAATCTGTTTTCCCCTTTATACTATTAAATAAATTTTATTTTTACTTCAGTGAAGTTTGGCGCAGTTATACTCGTGAGGATCTTTTTAACACAATTTAAAAGTATAAGTTATTTTCACCTCGGTCAGAAATTATTTGAAAGTTGGAGTAACCGTGAAGTATCATACTTTCGTGTCTTGTATGACTATAGAATAGTACAGATAAATTGATACATATAACGGCACAAAATCATTTATTAATTATGAAACCGTTTTATTTACCTTCAGCATCAATAAAAACAAGCTTAAAAATTTTAGACAAATTGTTGCTGGTTTGTCAGAGAAAGAAAGAAGACAGAAAGATTCAGAGAAGGGAACTTTTTGAGTTGAGATAATAGACAAAATAAAACAGACAAGATCAATCAACAGATTTAGTACGTGGTCGCTGGAGTGAAGCATGCATGGTCTCATCTATTTCAAGATAGCAAACATATGCGCTGTATATACTATGTATTTATTTATATATGTATGCATATACATATATATATGTATATATATATATATATATATATATATATATATATATATATATATATATATATATATATATATATATATATATATATATATATATATATATATATATATATATATATATATATATATATATATATATGTGTGTGTGTGTGTTTACAGATAGGTAGATATATGTATACATGACTCGTCAAAATGAAAACCAATTAGTCAGAGTTTGACGGCTTCTGCGCCCATACCAGAACAGGCGCAGATCTGGAGTCGGAATGCGAACGTCCGCATTTGTGCGGCTGCAGGCATATTGTGGTTACCCAGTTACCAGCTACGTTTCCCGTTACCAGTTTCCAGTTGAGCAACCAGGTACCAGTTACCTGTTACCAGTTTCCAATAACCGGTTACCAGTTACGTAGTCAAGCTCGTTGTGAGTGCGTGATTTAGTTTTGAACGTCTGTTGCATCAGGCATAAAATAATTTGTAAACTTGTTTTCTATGTAAGGAATTTTCTGCTTAGTAGTAAACAAAAATCCATACAGAAAATGTGTTCAATCAAAAAGTAGAAATATTCCTGCTTCGCATGTATGAAAATATTCCTGATATTCCTGCGTATGCATGTGTGAGGGATATTCCCGATATTTTTCCTTAGGCCAATATGAAAAATATTCTTGTTTAGGCATATGTTAGGAATGTTCCTGTTTAAGCATGTATGGGGAATGTTCCTCTTTATGCATACGCAAAGAATGTTACTGTTTATGTACATATTTGCAAGGAATATTCCTGCTTAAGCATGTGTGGGAAATGTTTCTGTTTAAGACTACGTGAGGAATATTGGGTACATTGTCCAGCGTACGGTAACCGGTTTTTAAGATGAGATAACATTCGTCTTGGTTTCAGTCTATGAACCTTTTCTCTTCACCTGTTTATTTTTATGAGAAATAATCTTTGGGATGTAACATGGGCAACTTCAATTGAAAATTAGTGAAGTTCAATCTAAAATACGCCAAAAAGTTAAATTTGATATAAGTAAAGTTCATGATCTATCAGCCATATCAGACACCTGATTTCCCAATATTAAAAAAATTACTTCTATTAATTGACCAGCGCAGATTTAGCAACGCAACCGTGAATGAACTATTCAATGAAATATCAAACTCGAAAGTGAAACATCTGAAAAGAATTTTTAATTAGAAGCTTACACTTCAAAAGCAGAAATTCTTCATACGGCCGTACATTATTGCACCCATTCTACATCAATTAATTTTACGACCAACTAATATATTTATTCAAACTTTTCCAGAAATTGTTTTATCTTAAAATTTATTTTCGGTTTTTCAAAAAGGTTTCGAAACGTTTTTTGGGAGATTTCAAATTAGCGCAGCGGTAGTGCATCGCTGGCGCTGTAAGCCTCAGGTAAATAATGCAAGGGAGTGCCATCTGTTGCCTCTGACGCAGCTGGTTTCCTTTCACGCCTTACAGTGTTCATACGCACACGAAAAGATCTTTCGAAAAATTCCAAGTTCTGAATTGGGCAATTTTTCTGAGTTGACTTAGAAATTTCGCTGAGTTAGCTGAATTGACTGAGGAATTTCACTGAGTTGACTGAGTAATTTCACTGAGTTCACTGAGTAATTTTCCTGAGTTCAGTGAGTAATTTCAATGAGTTCACTGAGTAACTTCACTGAGTTCACTGAGTAATTCCACTGAGTTGCCTGAGTTGACTGAAGAATTTCCCTCAAATTACGGTGAAAATGGTGGACCAAAACAGCATGTGGAATGTTCTATATAATAACTAACACAAAAAATGTATTCCATTTGCGTAACTTGAGCTAAAATAACAATACAGAAAACGTAAATTAAAATCAATTAGTTTTATGCTCAACGATTAAATTTCTAATTCCTTGAACTGTTCATGACCTCTGTCTTTGTGAAGTGCAGTAACATTTAATTATTTGTTTAATTTAATTGTTTGTCTGGCAGTTGAACTTGATACGTACTTCCAACTATGTCTGCTCATTACGCATTCACATTGTTTTCCAGCTTAAAATAGTTTTTTAAATAAAAAATGTAAATTAAATATGTAATTCTTAATTTTTTTAAAGTTAAGGCAGGCCTCTACACGGCCAGTGACGTCAGGAACCTGCAAAAGAAAATAATTATTTACCGATAGCTACATCTCAATTATTTGAGCGTAAATTCCAGTGTTGCATACTCACAATCTATGTGTCATTAACATGTGCCGAATTGATAAAAACGAGCAGTTATTGTAGTTTAATTTTAAAATAGAAAGTTATTCAGCAATTGATCGTGAACTCGTGACTATTTTAGTTCGCTTGATTGATTCTTAGTAGGAACTTATGGTACTGACTTAAGAATTATTCTTAATACGAACTTAGGGTACAAACTTGAGAATAAAGCTTCCTAATTATAGTAAAAATCAATCGGCAAATATTGAATAAGTCCGCGGAGGTACGGAAGTGCTCTGTGCTTAGTGTAAACTGGGTTGTTTAATTGTTTACCACGCATGTGTGATGTCACTGCTCAAAATATTATTACTAGAATAATCGGGAATTATTTTTACAATTGATGGTCACATTGCAATAAAGAAAGTTCATAACCACAAAGTGCCACTCTCGTGTTGTATAGATAGTTTCTAATTCCCTTCAGATATAAATTCCTGATCAATAAATACTTGAACGCTCGTGCATGATCAGCACAAATGTACCCTCCGACTGCTGCAATGCCGCAAAAAAAAAGAGAAAATAAATGAAAGAAATTTTTGCGATTGGAGTCAGAAAAGCTGATACTAACGGAACAAATAAAAGTATAATTTGTCGTTAAAAATAACTTTAAAGGGATGTGATTATTCTAGATAAGCCCGTAGACGTGAAAACTGTCCGTAGTAAAAGGGCTAGTTGTACGATGGACGTTCCTCGCATGGTTGAACTGTGCACTGTGTGCATCAACGAGTGTTGGAATTATTTCAAGTGTTCTGACTAGCAGAGCGACTGACTATCACTGCAGGAGTTAATATCCTATCGTAAGATCTGAAAACTCGGTAATCTACACAATTTCTGGACTAAAATCTAGAGTTGTTGTTATAAGTTATGTAAAAATTCTTTTGATGATAGTAAGTCCTCCATCATTTCTCGAACCAATCCATCAGTCAAAAATAGTCTTCAGTAGAGAGTTGGTTTGATTTATGAATTCATGAAGGATCTTCTGAGCATTTTACTTGGTAGATACCATCTCCCAATAACACATACATGATGATCAAGTGCTTGAAATGTTAGATTTTTCAGAGTGGGAGTTTGGCTTTCAACAAATTTATCGAGGAACTGTTTTCCAGTGTTTCCCACTTGAGTGCATTTCAGGCAGCCCTCCAAAGAAGGCGTGGAGAGTTCTTCGCAAACATGTCAATAACGAGCCAGTGCTGACTCAGAAATGACTTAGGAGGATTCCCAAACATTTAATAACGAATTCATGCTACGTCAATATCGAGGCTCTTATAGAGCAAGAAAATGATATGGAACATTCTTATTTACTACATTTAAAACTCGTTCCATTGTTTCCTGAGAACCATAACGTGAATATCTGAATAATGGAATTATTGTGGTGACAAAGTAAATTCTATCACTAGTGATTGAGTGCAACCAACATGAAATATGATGTTTACACCTACAACAACCATGACCAAACAATCCAACAGTAGCAACAATGGCACATTTATTGTATATCATAATGCTACGCGGGACGAAAATTTTCGCGTCCAAGGTTTGGAAAGCGAATCATTCATGTTCAGTATTTCTATCAACAGACTTATCGAACTCAAATACATAACTAATCCTGAGTCATTCAGATCCTTGATGAGGCTGTCAGCAAGAGGGACGTTGCCATTCAACAAGTAACAGTGGTTTGCCCACGAAAAATTACCCTCACATGTTAGTACAACAAAATTAATGTTGTTTACGTCTTGGCTTCATCCTTCACAACTGCTAATCTAACAATTAACTACCAACTGCTTGAATGTATTAACAAATTCAAATACTCTGGGATAATTTTGGATACTACCTGCAATAAACGTTTAAACTACTAAAACTCAGATGACCAATGCCACCATTACCGCTGTCTTAATTTAACCTCCAACACAGAAGAACCGAACATCTTATAGCCCTCACTGACACGTTTACACTAATCTTATTATAACAACTTTTAAGGATTTCGTTTTTATAGCTTGCAATCCAAACCGGACTGAAGCATTATTCTTCCTCCAGCTTTTGTCCAATAAAATGAGCTTTTAAAGATTAGAGCTTCTTCTTTCCCCTATTCATATTTTCTCACCAAAATATTCCTACTACACAACGATAACTAGTGTAGTTTTTGTTCGAGTTCTATTACTGCAATCCTCGAGAGGTTCTCTTGGCATTTGCAAAAGACTGCGAGTTGCATTTCTCGGAAACAAGAACTTTCGCTGAGGCTTCTCCTTTTTATTCATCGTCAATCAGAAACTGCTCTTAAGAATCTAGGCAGTTCGCTATTTGTACATTGCAGCAAGCAAAATTCTCTCACAAACCGATATTTTTCATATTAGATTCCGTTCTAGAGGTTTGAAGCTTCCCTTCGCTCTCGGTGGAGAGTTAGGTCTTCGTCAACTGTAAATTGGGCCTATAAGAGTAGGCCTATGAGGTCCCCCATAAGGAGAGGCCTATAACAGCCCCCAAAAGGGAGGAGGTGGGTCAGAATGTTTGCATAATCTGCAATATTCTGCCAGCGGACTGATCCCAGGGCTTAAAGCGTCTTCCCATTTTTTATTCTTCCATAATTGTTGCTAAAGCTCGCAAAAACTCGGGCTTCAGCTTAGCTCCATCACGGCTGGCCAGCTGGGTGGGGCTTGTTGGTAGTTTCTTGACGGTAAAAAAACCTATTTATCAGCATGGGCTTGAAAAAGATGTGAAAATGAACAAGTGCGTGCAAGTAAAATGAAAAGTGCTGTAAAATTTTAGTATTTAATGTTTATTTACAAATTAAGAGCATATCAGCAGGTAAGAAACAAATTCACAGTCAATGTTTCGAAAACACTCTTGTTGCAAATAATGAGTTTGAGTTTTAAAAAGGTTCGTTGCATGAAAAAAACAATAAAGGAAAACAAGTCTTGACTTCCAACAGACACTTAAATTTGAATAATACATGAACATATACAATTTAATAAGTGTGCCTAACGTATTAACTAGAAAATAACTTTTCCATTATTTCTTATTCTATTATTCATTATCGATCGCAATTATTGGAAGATGTGATGAAAAATAACTATCGAATGAACAGTGAAATAACGCACCCATCGGTTGTCGTTAGCATACACTGCAGAATTTTGTTCCCTCTGAATTTAAAGCGCTGTATGGCACTTATCGTTAATCAAAAGAAGGGAAGTTTGTCACAGTAAATGGCCGGCGCAGACCCTACGTCGAGGGCCGGCCATTACACTATGTCCGACAGTAAAGCCTATCGGCCGGGCTGAAATATGCGCCTAAAAGCCATTTGAACCTCCATGTTCTGCTCTGGTGAAGAGGGAAGATTGCGCAAAATTTTAGTCGTTGACTTAGGGATGCTATCGATGGAATCGTGTCCATGGACTTAAGCCATTATGAAAACTAGTGAAAACTGAGAAGGTAATTCAGGTGTAACTTGGGATGTCGTCAGCGCAAAGTATTTCAGTTGTCAGTTTTAGGGTCATGACGTAGTGACCATCCATTTTTCAACATTAAAGATTTTTTCATTACCATTCAAGAATTATTGGAGCCCCACGAAGCGTAAAGAAATATCGCTTGACTCACAGAGTAAAAACGTTAAAAAAACGCATTTAGAAAATTTTATATAAAAATTCAGAAACTTAGCGTCGGTACCATATGTATAAAAACTATACAATAAAATATCAATTTAAAAGTAAAGGGTCATCATTTAAAGAAAGAGTGAATATTTTTAGTTCCTTTTGAGAAACAGACACAAATGGTGAGATAGAATAACGGAAGTACGTGTTGAGTGGGCAAAAAAACGCTGAATTTAGTTTACGGGAAAAAAGTATTCAAATGTCTCATTGAACACATGAATTTGCGAAGAACCAAAGCTATTTAAATAGACATGAACATCACAAATATATGTGTTTTAAATTCATTGATCATAAACATCTTCATATAAACTGAATTTAAATGGGATTTTCCTCAAACACTCTCGAGCGTATGCAACTCTATTGGCAATATTAAACGACTTTTCGCAAAATTTATTGGACAATTCGGATGATAATTGATATTGTAATCGCGCTACGTACTAAAGTTTCAGACAATCCTTAATGAAAGAACCTCATGCATGTGTGATCAGAAAAAAAATGTTACTCTGTATACATTTCAACAGTTTGTTCATTAACTCAAGGTGCTTCATTTTCGGAAGCTGGGTCCCTACGTAACAGACCTGCACGGACGAGCGTTAGACAGCCTCTGTAGAGTAGTCTTAATGTTGTAGCAAATAATGCACTCTGATACAAATCACGAGTGGAAGTTTCCACGAGCACTAAGCCACGTCTCTACGAACACTAAACCACGTCTCCGCGAACATAGACCACGTCTCCACGAACACTAAGCCACGTCTTCACGAACACTAAACCACGTCTCTACGAACACTAAACCACGTCTCTTCGAACACTAAACCACGTCTCTGCGAACACTAGATGGCGCTGCATGCTCCATTTCGTTATTTGTTACGCCTGTATCGGGAATCACTCAATGTCTTATATGAATGTCAAACGGCCACCATTTCTCAGTGTTTGCCATAAGCGCTGCCAAAAGAAGCAGGGACCTAGTTTATTGATCAAATTTAGTCAATAGGACTATGCTCCATGCATAAGAAAATGATGATCTGAAACTGTTTTCAGATAGTAGTTGACAATATTTTATGAATAGCCATTCAGAGCTGAGGTGTATCTTGGAAAGGTTCATCAACTCAGGAGGGAAGGAAAAGTATTTGCAAATCCGTCGGTTTAAAAATTAGGCAAAACTTGTGCAATTCTTTCCAGCGTCACTGGAGACCATTGAACGAACTGGTTCTAATTTATTCATAGACGTCGTCAAAGTGAATCACAGATCAAACGCTTGAGGTTCTTTCAAGCTCGCATCACAACAATTATGGAAGTAAATTGCAGAAGCGAAGGAGGAGAGTGAGGTGGTCCTCTGCACGTAGTTCTCTCGAGTTCTGTGAAGGTTTGAGCATGAAACTTCTATGATTGACTCCAAAAACTAATTCAATTATTCATATTCCGAGCGTTCAAAGCCGCTTTCATGTCTGTCGGCATGTAGGGAATTGAGGTCACATTTAGCAACTGCATTTTCTTAACATTTGCTTGAGCATAAATGTAATTGGAATGAGATTGTACTGCACTTACAAATTGGATTAAACCTCTTGCCGAACACATCGAAGAAATAAGCACAACATGAAACTGTTGAAAGCGTGCAGTTCGCTCCACTAAAATGAAAGGTTCCGTTCCTTTTCAAGTTAAATTGAGACTTCATTCAGCCAAGTCTGCAAGACGATGAAGGCATTTGTAGATGAAGCCGTCAGAAATAAATTGCACATGAAATACATGTGACGCACATCTTCATGTGCCACATGCACTTGCAAATAAGCTTGGATTATGTATAGTAGTCAGACTGCATCGTTAATTACCTGCATCGACGAAGTTATTACTAGTGAATTTGATAAGCAAAAGTGGGATGGTCAATCGAGTGATACATTGATAAAAAATAAATTACTTTACAATCCAACTATTTTTCAATCTTAGTAATTTAGTGTGAGAAGACCGTTACCTTTAAACTAGGTTTAGATACATCTAAACTCAACAGTACAAGGAAAGTAGTTCGTGTGACTTAAGTTGTTTCGATGAGCAAAGTTGATAACATGAGCAAAGTTGTTCCCGAGGGCCAAGTCGACCACGTGAGGGCCAACTCGGCCACGTGAGGGCCAAGTCGACCACGTGAGGGCACTAACGCATGTGCACCACAAAGCCCTCCATCAAGTCACTGTAGAAGTAGATACAGCTTGTTTACCGCTGCTCCCCACGCCCCACTGCTGTCTACGCTACTTTATAAGTAAAAGATAGAGGCAGCCACCCGTCACTTTACCTTGCAAGTAGGTTGTCTTGTACTGATTGAGTAGATTCCTCTACTTCAAATGGAATATCTCCCCAGGCTTTTAGTAACGAACAAGTTAAGTTAAATCAGCTCGTGTACTTGAGGAACATATTGACAAGAGGCAGAATTAATCCGACTTTCGTGCGCCTGTAGATCTTAGATGAGGCAAGAGCGCCAGTGCGGAGAACAAGGCAATAAATAGAAGCAAACATGCAGAGGCAACTCTGTTTGTCTCACATGAAATGCAGCCGCCTCATAGCTCACCTCGGCCCAAATCTGTCTTGGCATGAATCATGGTTCGAAATAGCCCTTCCCCCATCAACCATGAAAAAGAATTCTAAAGAACATCACAAAAATATAACCAACCTTAAATATAAACTGGACTGACTTATATTTTTAAATTCATTGTTCTGCGATCTTGTTATGTCTCTAGAGGACTTTCATACGATGAGCGTTTTTCCAGTTTCGATATTTCTGGAGATTTTGAAAATATCCATGCCAAATTTGTAGTAGGACTAATGGAGTTTCTGTCGACTGTATTGAAATTTTCAAAATTCACAGGGAAAGAAGCATCGCAGAATGCAAAAAAGGGAGGGAAGTGGACAGGGATTGGAGGTATTAACGCACAACTAAAGGCCACGGACCCAAGCAGTGCGTTCATGGCTGCATTAATTCTAAACAAATAGTCATGTTCAGGTACCTAAAAATAAATGTCCATGAGTCGATAATTTGCTATTTTTCTCTCAATGGAGGGCTCCGTAGTACTCAGCACTCTCCCAGTAAGGTTCCGTAGTACTCACTTCTCTCCCAGCAAGGTTCCATAGTACTCAGTTCTCTCACAGCAGGGCTCCGTCGTACTCAGTTCTCTCCCAGCAGGGCTTCGTAGTACTCAGTTCTCTCCCAGCAGGATTCTATAGTACTCAATTCTCTCCCTGCAGGGCTCCGTAGTACTCAGTTCTCTTACAGCAGGGCTCCGTATTACTCAATTCTCTCACAGCAGGGCTCCGTGGTACTCAGTTCTCTCCCGGCTGAGTTCTGCGGGACTCAGTTCTTCAAAAGTCTCATAAATTCTAGGTGGATTGGAAGCTTTCATTACGCACCACCTGGAGGTCAGGTGGTGCTAGGGATCTTCTCCTAATTAGAAGGCTTCTCTTTCTCCACTTTAATTTAGATTTATGCGCCCAAAGAACACAGCGGTATTCTGTAAACGCAGAACTTCCTTACAATCGAAACATGGCAGAATGTCTTCAGACTTAACGCATGATTTGATTTAATTTAAATTCAATTTGGTAGCGGCTTTCGGCAAGGAAAATAAAATTGAATTTGTGAGAAAACTAAAAAACTTAGAAAGCTAAAAACTTCTGTATCTAGGATATAACACGAATGGCTATCACTACTTCTATTGCGGCTCAAAGATACTGTATTTTAAATGTTTATTATACAGTAAAGTTGCCATCATTTTTGATGGCACGGATACACTAGTCACAACATATTGCCCCAAAAATTCATAAAATCCAGCCACCAAAATGAATCGCTACACAATGGAACTACGAGCAAAAATAGTGGAACTTTACTTCCGATGTAATTGTTTGGTTACTGCAGTTCAGAGAAATTACAGGAATATTGATGATATTGAAAAAAGTGCTTCGAAGAAGTGCATAAAAAACTGGTATTAAAATTTAGGGAAACTGGGACAACAGCAGACAGACCACGTTGTGGCAGGCCACGGACCATACGAACTGGTGCTTTAATTCAGCTTCTTACAACGAGTGTTGCTGATCGGCCCAAAACGTCAACTAGAAGACGTTCAATTCAACTGAGAATGTCACGTACCTCACTGCAACGTATTTTGGTAAAAAATCCAAAGTATCATCCGTATAAAGTTCAATTAACTTAAGAATTCCATCCTAAGGACTACCAAAAGCGATTAGATTTTGCCGATAGATTTCTGCAGTTTTCAGAAAATGAAAACTTTCTGAAGAATTTAATAATGACTGAAGAGGCATATTTCCACCTCAATGGTTTCGTTAATAAGCGAAATTGTAGATTCTGGGCTTCAGAAAATCCAAAAGAAATTCATGAACGTCCACTTCACCCAGCTAAAGCTACAGTATGGTGTGGCATCACGTCTTCGAGGATCATTGAACCATATTTTTTTGAAGATGCTAATGGTGATGCAATTTGTGTCAATGGAAACCTGTATACACAGATGATTTAAGAATATTTGATACCTGAAATTGGAGATAATAACACAGAGATTATCTTTCTCCAATAAGATGGAGCTACAGCGCGCACAGCGAAAGAAACAATGCAAATGTTAAAAGCAATTCTTCCAAACAGAATAATTTTTCATTTTGGTGATATACCGTGGCCGCCTCGATCTCCAGATCTAAGTGCTCCTGATTTCTTTCTCTGGGGATACTTAATGGAAAATGTTTACACTGGAATGCCTGATACTTCACAACAATTGAAACTAAACATCATTCAAGAGATCAACAACATTTCACTAGAGACATTAGGGAAAATAATGAAGAGCACCGTTGAAAGAGCACTCCATTGTTAGACTAATAATGGAGGTCACTTAAAAGATATTGTATTCCATACACAAATGTATCTTAATGTTTCATTTATGAATTTATATTAAACTTTGAAATTTCTTCTTTCATTCTGAATTTACCAAATCTCTTTACCATTTTTAGTGTTATAGCTATAATAATTTTAAAAAGGTACCATACTTATGGGCCACCCTGTATACTGTTTAAAAAATTGTATCTATTTTTTGCACGCTATTATAACAGCCCTATGTGTAGTATTTTTTTGTCAGCTATTATTAACATCACTATTATCTGTTTCTATTCCGTTCACTGAACATAAGTCAAGAAAGTTTTCGGACTTGACATCGAAGATTTAAGTATCTCCAGCCCACAATACATACAACTCTACGGACTTTAAAACAAACATTTAACTAAGTTTAAAATTTGAATTCTTCTTCAATTTGACATTTGACAGATGAGTGAGTTTTGTATCAAGTGTTTAATTTACTTTACGCCTAAAAAGTCATGATTATGCAGGAACTAAATGAATTTAATGAATTTTCATGAATATGTGGAGCGTATATCTAGATTTGGTGCGTGTTAGAATAGCTTTACGTGCACAAGTGTTTTCAATAGAGATGCTAATTATGTTTCGATGTAATAGAACTATTAATATGAGTATTGGTCAGACATAGACACAATATATATTAAAAGAATAATGAACATTAGCTGCTAGAATTTGAAAAATAGGAGTGCAAAACCTAACAAATAACTACGCCATTTTGTGATTACTACTAATGAAACATGATAGATTGAAAATAAATTTCTCTCTGTATTAAGATTCCCAATTAATTACAATATTACCCACCTATTTAACAACAGTAGTCGGGTTATCATTTCTCCAACTTTAATTGGGTAATTTATTTGCTTGTGGCATACTTCCATCAGGCGATAAATCCATTAAAAGAATCATGAACAAAATACTCATATTATTCATATAAAATGTTATTCCAGTATACGATAATACACAGTTTGTTGCACACCATAGCACAACTTTGGGAGGACCTTGTGACCGTGGGCCGATTCTTGCGCGATGCTGGCTGTCTGAACTGACAGGGGTTAGGGAACAGCAACAACAATACAGTTTGTTGCTTGCTAGTAACAGCAACAACAATACAGTTTGTTGCTTGCTAGTAAGAGCAACAACAATACAGTTTGTTGCTTGCTAGTAAGAGCAACAACAATACAGTTTGTTGCTTGCTAGTAACAGCAACAACAATACAGTTTGTTGCTTGCTAGTAACAGCAACAATAATACAGTTTGTTGCTTGCTAGTAACAGCAACAACAATACAGTTTGTTGCTTGCTAGTAACAGCAACAACAATACAGTTTGTTGCTTGCTAGTGACAGCAACAACAATACAGTTTGTTGCTTGCTAGTAACAGCAACAACAATACAGTTTGTTGCTTGCTAGTGACAGCAACAACAATGCAGTTTGTTGCTTGCTAGTAACAGCAACAACAATACAGTTTGTTGCTTGCTAGTGACAGCAACAACAATACAGTTTGTTGCTTGCTAGTAACAGCAACAACAATACAGTTTGTTGCTTGCTAGTAACAGCAACAACAATACAGTTTGTTGCTTGCTGGTAACAGCAACAACAATGCAGTTTGTTGCTTGCTAGTAACAGCAACAACAATACAGTTTATTGCTTGCTAGTAACAGCAACAACAATGCAGTTTGTTGCTTACTATTAACAGCAACAACAATACAGTTTGTTGCTTGCAAGTAACAGCAACAACAATACAGTTTGTTGCTTGCTAGTAACAGCAACAACAATACAGTTTGTTGCTTGCTAGTAACAGCAACAACAATACAGTTTGTTGCTTGCTAGTGACAGCAACAACAATTCAGTTTGTTGCCTGCTAGCTTGCTTGGTCTGTTTCTCTGTCACGCTTTTAAGGATTTAGATGGGAGTAATTTGGGTAGGGTATATACATATGTATTGTAAGTATTGTACTGTGGATACGAAAGGCACATCCTTCAATGTGAAAACTCTTTCTCAAAGCCCGTGTTTACTGGCAAATCAAACGAAAATATTCAGCAAAAAACACGTGAATTTTCAAGTGTGGGTCTAGTAGTGATATAAGAATAATTAGAACATTTTCAGCGCAAACGTGACTGACTGTTTGCCTGAAAAAGCTGATACCAAAACCTCACTCCACTCCGGAAATTTCTGCCCGAAATTTCCCCCATTTCTGTACATGGTGCACACTACAGCAAAGAGTGTCTTAACCAGTAGTTTGTACGGGTGATGGAGAACATGAAATACAATTGTGTGATGAAACGATAATCAAGAAATGACACAAGATAACCGAAACATGTTTTCATAGATTTGAGTGGAATTTTACCTAAATTAGTCCTTTCAAAATCCGTCGCTAAATTGAATCTACTTTTAGATGAAAATTTGTTATATTTTTTAAAAATATTGTACATATATTTCTAGTGAAAATAGTTGTAAAAAATTCTAAAAGGTTATAAGTTCTTGAGCTTTATTTTGTAAAGAGAAATTTCAAATGATGCTTGAATCAATGCATCAATTCCCGACGGGAGGAAAAAATTTCAATGAAAAGCTGCCTGCATAAACGCTCACAGCCAAGCAAATGTTAACACAACATTGCTTACAGTCCACAATACTCAGAGGATGTTCTTCATCATCACAAATGCTGTGGACTTGCAAGTCCAATTTCAAGTTTGAAAGTAACATTTCTTGGTAATTTAGTATCTATAGAGGTAATCTTTCCCTTACTAATGCATCCACACTTTGGTATATCGACTTTATCATGTCAAAAACAGCAGACTTCCCCTGTGAAAGAGAATATTTTTGAAAAGTACTTTCAAAAATCCAGAATGAAAATGGATCTAAAGAGCCAATTTCGCTTTCAAGAGCCACTGCGAGATGATCGAAGGCCGCATCACAACGAGCATTACAATTGTCACACGTGACCTTTTTGAACAATGTTAAGTCATGCAATGTGAAGTTCGCTCAAAATCTGTTTTGATCTGCTTATTGTTTGATCGTTCATTATCACATGATTGCCTTGCCTTTTAATTACTACGCAGAATATTTTAATTCTGGTCATGGTTCACATACCCAGCAAAAAAATACCTATGTAATTAACTACATTTCCGCTCTCCTTGCGCTCGCAAATTAGAAATAAATTTTCACCGGCATGTCTCTTACAAGTTGTTAGACTTCGATCTCAATTGTTTTTGTCAACTACAGTTACTGTTATTCTAGATGTTTGTTCTAAAAATTTACTTATAGAGCTAAGCTTTACTTTTCAAAGTCAAAGAAGTTGATGCATGTGGCCCTAGAGACTAGAAGCATTTGGACGATTCAATGCCACTAAAAATGCAAATCAAGATACAACTATCGATAATAACAATACATTCAACAATCGGAACAAGAATAGTTAGATAAAAATAGTCATGATAATAAGTGTACTAAAACAATGGCATAGCAACAGATTATTAATAATAGGAATACTAAAATATAAAAAAACAATATCAGTATTGATGATAATACCATGCATGATCATTTTTTTCTTATAATTTCTAAGTATCTAAGTCCTGGAAATTTCAAGAGATAGTTACTGGCTAGTTTTGTTGAAAATTTTATCTGTGATTCAAAGAAAGACTAGAATTAAGAACTGTTCCAAAAATGTTTTCATGGTTAAAATTTTGTGTATCGTTTATCATCATTATTGTTGATGAAGTTACTAGTGTTTTTATTGTAATTTATGATTATTATTCCCTATATTTTAATTTTTATCGGTATCATTCTTATTATCACCATTGCTAATTTAAAACGAAATTTTGCAACCCTCCTGATACTATTCAGTAAAACTCGAAAATAGCCCTAATTGTAGCACGATACTCACTATCTCAAGAACAAGTTACTTGAAAATAGCCATAACTTTAGCTCAACAGTCACTATCTCAAGATCAAGTTACTTGAAAATAGCCATAACTTTAGCTCAACACTCACTATCTCAAGATCAAGTTACTTGAAAATAGCCATAACTTTAGCTCAACACTCACTATCTCAAGATCAAGTTACTTGAAAATAGCCATAACTTTAGCTCAACACTCACTATCTCAAGACAAGTTACTTGAAAATAGCCATAACTTTAGCTCAACACTCACTATCTCAAGACAAGTTACTTGAAAATAGCCATAACTTTAGCTCAACACTCACTATCTCAGGAGCAAATTTATTGAAAATAACTATACTTGTAAATGAACTTGATACTCACTATCTCACGAAATTCTAAACGCTTGGATAAGACCTTGAAAATTAATGTTTGTAATGTACACTCATTTTATTCAACTACAAAGCCACAGAAAGGCTTTCTTAAATGATTTAATTCCCATATTCTTTTCGTTGAGCGACAGCACGGCACATCATGCCTTCATATCACTCAACAAGCGACAACAAACAATCCTTGTTATCACTACTCCTCTTTTCAGAGACCTACTCTCAAGGGCCAAGAGAGGATCGTACACAACACAAACACAGTGCGACACAAGAAGCGTTTGGGTGCTGGGAGAAATGTTTCCTGCTTCCCAGTGCATAGAAGCCCACAAAGCGCTCGGCTATCAAGCGAAGAGAAGAGCAATGCTTTCCATTCTCACGTGTTCAAGCGAGTTCAAAACTGTGGTAAGCGAATGTTTCTCAGTCTCTACGAAGCTGTGGATGCGGAATTAAACTTGGGATAATGTACAGACAGTGTATGTGAATGTAACCTAAAGAATGGTTTGCTGATGGTCCAAAAAATAAGAACGTAGATCGAGTCACTCGAACAATAGTATAAAGATGTATTGTATACTGAAACTTGGATTTCAGTTCCGTCACTTCCTTAGTTCGATAGCATGGTGGATTTAAATTAGGCTCTAGTATTTCAGTATAGTAATTACTGCGAGAATGTTTGAAAAACAACGTATGATTTTGATTATTAACTGAGTTATAAAGCAACGAATAACTGCTTTCTATAATCCGTAAATAACATTTGCGAGGTTTATAAAAAGTGCTTCATAATTTCCCTGGTGTTACCTCATTTAATTCAATTTACTTTTGCACATTATTCCTGGAGGGGAGCGTTAACACACGAGTGTTTTTAAAATGAATTTATTACTTCGAAAGCTGCATTTTTATTTTCAGAGCAAAGAACACGAGTTCCCTCCATATGATTAACTTACTTTCCCTTATTAAAAAAGAAAAATTTTTTACAGCTTACGTCTGTGAGCTGAAGGTAGACATACGAACAAGTGTTTGTAGAGAGGGTGAATGATGAATTGTTTTCTACTCAAATATGCTTCCGTCTTGTTAATCAATTATAAGATCAGAAATTGCCAGAATACTAGTGCAAGAAATCTTGTGGTACTGATCTGAACTGGAGGGAAATATGTTTAAAGCCACAACTATTTTTACCACGAAGAAGTAATTGAAACATTAATTTCACTGCTTCCAGTTTTCCCGTTCTGTTCGTGCGTCAGAATACAAGAACGAACGGCACGGTGTCAACAGAAAACGACCTTGGTTCCATAAGACCCCACCTGTGAATCAGCTGCCATAGTCGGTAAGTGATTTTTCAAAAGACTAATGTTATTGATCAGTTTCATTATACGCATTGGGTGGCTCTTTATCAATCATAATAATTGTACCCCCTAGGTATAATTCAATTGTCTGCTTTTGATTTCATGTACCCCAGGGAAATAAAAACAGCTCTACCGTAACTTTTTCTGAGAGAAAAACTAAGCTTCTCTCGAAAACTCTACCACACACTGATTGTTAAACATTGTTTTACTACGTGTAGTCACAAAATAATGGACGGTTACAATTTTAAAGCTTGGTTTTCGTTCTCGAGCTCTTTTTGTACACATGATGCCTTCTTAATGACAGACGTTGTGTCATATCTAGCCTGTTATGCGAAAAAAAATTGTTGTTATGATTTTTTTTGTAGTAAGAGTGACGTTGAACTTGCATCAAAATATGCACATGTTTGGGTCCTAATGTAAGAATTTTTGTAATAACAGAAATTTTTCTCAACATTTCTTTTAGATCTCAATTGTTAAGTGCATCAATCGTTGCAAAACCCTCAGTAATTATTTAGTATTTTTGTATATGTGACTTAGAATTGCTGAAGCACCTGTGACTTTGTTTACTGTGTGTGATCAATGTATAAAATTCTTTTAGGCGTATCTACTTTTTCAAAATAAGAATATTGCAACTGGAATTTTTTATCGTACAACAGGAAAACTATCTGTCTCTCTTTTCCCTATCTGTTCCCTACTGTTTATCGCTGTTTTTTCTGTCTGTTTTGAATAACTCTTCACTTTATAATTAGTTTTTAAAAAAACATACTGCATAAGTGTCACAGGAATGCTCCTTTCTTATTTAATGTATTACCTAGTAACCTTTTCCTAATACTTTAATTCTTTGCAAAAACGTACGTTTGAGAATACTAAGCCAACAAACTATGATATTTGTCAATGGAACTCAAAAAGGTGCAATTTCTTCGTATATAATCTCATCAAATCCTGTCGTGAAAATGGTTTAATATTTCTAAAGTATCATCAATACCAGAATGCTTTATAAACAAGAATTGATCAAGCTCAGTACTGAGAATACGCTTTGTGTTTTGGTTTCATTGCTACTTTGACATTCCACAAGCTCTCAGAACTGTGAAGTATTTCTTCTATCCACAACATGATTTATATGTGAAGTATGGGTGAAGTATCCGTACTCCACAGTTTCATCTGGCAGAAATATTGCAGTTTTCAAACGTGAGTAACAACACTAGCAGCAAAATATCTACAATATTTGCCTTCTCAAGATAGTGATTTATAAGGTAATTAATTTTTGATATATATTGTGCCGAT
>VCRD01003334.1:0-17985 GCA_006783055.1 Trinorchestia longiramus | reverse complement strand
ATATATATATATATATATATATATATATATATATATATATATATATATATATATATATATAGCCTTCAACTGTGAAATCTTAACTAGTTTACGAAAAGTGACCTATTTTCAGGATTTTTTTAGTTAACGAGTCATAAGGTTTAAATTGTGTTGCTACTGCTGAAAATAAACCCGAAGTTATCACTTCTGCTCGTGTTATCGACACGAAATTGCGGGATCTGGGTAGGCTTAAAGAAAATATCAGGAACATTCTTTCCATGAAAATAAAGCACAAAAATTACACTTGTACAATCAAAGTTTCTCTAGAGCAGCAAACGCTGTGTAGTTTACGAAGCCTCCAGCAGAGCGGCGTGCTAATGGGTCATTAATATGCATTGAAATATAATAGAGAAACGCCTACAGCCGTAACATTGCGTAATTGAATATTATTTGGATACCGTAACCATTTCCCAGCATTTAATGGCGTGTACAGGTGTATACTGAAGCGTAATGTGATCATCAATACATTTCTATGGCTGACTCAGAAAACATCATTATATGTGAGTAGATAGATTCAAAAAACCATTGTTTGGGTGAAGTCATTACTGTTTAATGAACTAATTCTACTAATTGGCGTTTGGAGCTCATGAAATGCACTTTTTTGGGAATGAACTTCGTATGAAAAATTATGCCTTCATCTACGTAGTCTTCCACAAATAGCCATGTGTTCCAGCAGCGGTCAAATTGTTATTCATCTCATATTTAGGGGGAAGCATCGTGGTTTTTGTAGAAATCAAATGAGAGGTGATTTGTTGTCGACTGTGTTGATGTTGCAGTACAAAAAACTCACTTAATTACTTAGTGACTTCTAAGTAGACTTGTTACAGTTATATTTTAATTTTTTATTCACTTTTGAAGTAAGCTTGAGTTTAGAGACTTGTACTTCTATCGTTAGGTTAAAATTCTTAGTAATTGTATCACAAAGGAGAAAAGAATTTTCAACATTATAATCTTAATTTCCAACGAACCTTACAAATTATCTCTAAACTTGGGCAAAAATTCAGGGTATATCATCCCTTCTCAAACTGAACACGCCATCATCTGAGGGAAGTTAAGACTTATTTTGAGTTGGGGGCTGTGTCAGAAGCTTCATCTCTCTCTTGTTATGGAGCTCAAGGTGCTACGTTAATGAAGAGCTATGGCCTTTCCGTTGCCTTTTATAATATTTAGCCTACGAGGGAAAATGAGAGTCTGGGAACAGAATGCTGCGTTCAACGGGTTATTTTGAGTCGAGTTTATTGACCATAAAGAAGAAAAGTGAGTCCCGACTCCGAAAATCTATTAGTCAGAGATTGCTGCTTCGATAGTTGCGCGAAAATAACAACAATCTACGGGGGAATTTTATCGGGGAATTCATTGCCAGTGCCGGCCAATAAATGGTCGAATAAACTCGATAAATGCAGGAAATAGAGCTGGTGAAGCACATTGGGCATCTGGGAGAACTGCTTTCTGTTTGAATTAATGCCGGTGTTGTATCATCTTCGTAAATAAGCGTTTACTCTGATATGATACGATCGCTTTTATATTTAATCATAAATGTCGCTTTGGAATCAAAAATTGAATCAAGAAATTTAAATCACATTGCAGCAAAATATTTGATGATAACTCCAACAAGTGCGTTATTGGTCAAA
The DNA here is from genome assembly GCA_006783055.1 of Trinorchestia longiramus. Lineage (NCBI taxonomy): Eukaryota > Metazoa > Arthropoda > Malacostraca > Amphipoda > Talitridae > Trinorchestia > Trinorchestia longiramus. Next base: position 16,315 of record VCRD01003334.1, on the reverse strand, counting down.
CTCAGAGACTCCCTCTCAAACATTAATTTTATTCCTGTCAAGCTCAAACTTTTGACAGACATCTTTCAAAGTCGAAACTTTCATGAAGAGCTTATCACCATGCTCTATGATCGCTGCAAGTAACGCCTATTGCCTGGAAAATAGATGAACGATTGCAGGGTAGCTCTCTCAGGACATCAAAGATGCATGTGAAGGCGCCTTCTGCTAGCTATAAGACATACATCACATCATCCACCCTCGGAACTTGCCTCCGCTGATGCAGGTCTGTGAGATTGGGTCTCATTGCGGCCCGCGTGGGATTTTTTTGCAAGAAGTTGGAGCCTCTCGCATTAGGATGTACGGCGTAGACTTACGTTGCCATAAGTTACAGCAATCTGGTACTCTCATTAGGTATGAGTTTGCTATATGCTCGAATAGTTTCTTCATCTGGTCACCTTGGAAACTGGTAGCGCCAGGAACTGAAGAGTTTCTTTAATATTGATATCAATGCAGGATATCGGACTATTAGAAGAGGTGACATGAACCTTTGGATCAAGTTTTTGTTTTCGTAGATAACTCATGATATCCTCCTTCCTTAACTGTTGAATTTAATCGTAAATTCAAAATTCTATGCTGTAAATTACGTGTAAATAGGGCTCTTAACTGAACTTCATCAAGTAGTATTTTTATACAGAAAAACGTATACAAGCATATCATCTTATGGGTAAAAACTGTTTTTAAATTCATTTCAACTATTTATTTCATTTTTTATTTCTAGTAAGAAGATGCCCTAAAAACAGTAAAGAACAATAAAAAGAGTACAAACCCAATTTCATGAATAACACAGAACAATATAACTAAAAACATGAAAGGATAAACATGAATAATGTGTAAGGAGAATAGAAAGACAAAATTCAACGATCATGTTACACTATACTTGTTCGATGTGTTAACTTAATGAGAGGAAGAGAGTGCCGCTCTGTCAAAGACGAAGAAACACATCACTTGCGTGGTACAGTCGAACTTCCCACCTCCAACTCAAACAATTGGGCCGCTGCCGTTATCTGGGCACTTTACTTTAACTTGTCTTTATCTCCTTCATTTCATATTTTCGATCATGGGGAAGAATTTTGTCTCTTCAAACATAAAATATTTTGAATTCTTCAAATAGGGATCGCGGCTTTTGTCCCAGGAGCTCTCTCCGCATTTCAGAATTCATTTCCTTTCTCTTTAATGAATAAAAAATTACTTTAGGCGTAGGTGCTAGACATCAGAAGCCTTTATCCGAGCAATATTACCTCAATATTTAGCACTTAGCAGTCCGTAAAGTTCCTTCATCTTTACCTGAGCTAGGACGGCAATATCTCGACCGTATTTTATTACTTAGAAGCTCTGAAGTTACATGGTTTCGGCCAGGGCAAAGTCAAAAATTGTATGGATTTTATCTTAAGCCAGGACATTGAAATTAAATCGTAAATTATTGTTTACCTTCTCAAGTGGCACGGAAATTTCGTCGTTGGATTTCTATCTGTTCTTGAAACACTAAAATGAAATGGAACGGATCTTCATTTACTCAAGTACCAATGACATTAAACTGTCAAGTGGAACCTATAGGGAGAGTATACATGTATGTTCAAATTCACGAATGGAACAAATTTTAGGCTTTTAAGCATATCTAAAAGATAAGTTAGAAATTATGCATCACGTAACTTGTTGTGGTAGCGAATTGGGGAATATGTCTTCCTCCCAGCTAAATAATATGAACCCACGGAGTGTGGAGGTAAAACACCAATAAATTCAGTGATGGGATGGTTAATCATAGATACCGAGACTGATCATGTGTGTCTATGTACATATATTGCCTACAATCACCATGCACAGCTAGCACTTCTTTTTAAGCATTATGAAAAGTAGACATTATATTATACTCAACGAGAGTCATGTCTCGCTGGTGTTACGCTTAATAGAAATGTTTCATGAACTTCACGCGTAGGAGGTATTTATTGTCGATAATTATCCGGAAAACAGCTGATATCTGATAGACACACTTTAAAACAAGTGATCATATTTCTTTGCAGAGATTTTACTACGTACGAAAACTAGTTAAAATGATCTTTGAAGGCTCATTCGTGAGATACAATTTCTGTTTATTAGATATCAAGTGCTATAGTAAAATATAGAATTTTATCAGGTATCTAGTGCTATAGTAATATATAGAATTTTATCAGGTATTTAGTGCCATAGTAAAATATGAAATTGTATTAGGTGTCTAGTGATATAGTAAAATGCTGCAATGAACATTCTTCAAAACTAGATATCAAAAAAGTTCAGATTTTTAACGTGGAACAAAAATTATGCTTGTTTAGTGGAACAACTTTAAGCAAAATATGATTCCATCCAGTCGGAAACAGCTGGTGCAGAGAGGAAAAAGTCTAAAAAATTACTCATACATTACACTTTCAACATTATGCACTAAACATTGAACACAATACAAAAAATAAAGATAAAGAATTACTTTTCCGAATGTTTGCTGGAATTCATGCCGTGTGTTTTTATGACTTTGTACCAACTCTTTGCGACCAGAGGGAATAGATTTTAATAGATGTTTGTTGCTTCACAGCGTGAGTCATGTGTTACAATATTGAACAGACTTTATTTCGGTTTTCTCAAATTGCAATGTATTCTGGGGTGAGTACGTGTCTTGAAATAGTTTATATTATTCGATGTTGTATGATTGTGTTATATGAAAGGTTCTTTTTAAAAGAATCTTGCCTTTTACTCGGCAGAGTCAATAAAGAATCTAGACCTGCCAAATGCGTCTGCGCAAACTGCTCGTCGTGATGAGCCTGAATAAGACCACTTCCGATTCCCTGCGTGCAAATCTACAACAAAGTTGAGTAAATAATGGATGCTATTAGTCTGTGACTTCCGAAATTTCCCAACAAAACATTTGTTTCCCTGAAAATAGATAATACATAATCGCCAGAAGTGATATCTACGTATTGTATATATATTGTTTTAAGTTACATTATTTATACTGATGCTATATAGCAAAGCACATTGGCACGGTCGATCGAGGATTGCCCTCAACGTTCTTTAGTCATTTCCTATTGCCCATTTTTGCTGCTATCGTTTCTATATCGTAGCCATCGCGTGCACATTGGCGTGATCAAGCGGGCATCGCTGGCAATAATACCCAAGCAGGCTTTCCCATCGTCTTTTCTAGTGCGGAGTGTTTGCTTCAGTCAATCGGGCAAATGCACCTGTTCTGATGCAGAGTTATACTCGGTCATAAAACTGTCATCTCGAGTTATGAGAGCAGTTCCAGCGCACTCTTATGTTGGTCATCTCCAGATGACCTCGGGGATGCACAGCATACGCAATGCTCCAGCAGGCATAACCGACCGCACTTCAGTCCAAGCTTTTCCTTGAGACCTGGAGTGCATCGCTTCTCACTTGGACTTTCATGAGTCGTGACATTTCATAGTGCGTTTTAGTAGGTCCGAGTCTTTACTTCTTTACCCTGCATACTTCACTTCAAATTTGTATTGTTCTGTTGGACCGGTTTTTTCACATTGAATTCAGCGTTTAGATGGTCATCAATATATCGGAATAATTCAGTGATAATGACGTGTAGGTATCGTGTTTAGTGAAACATCACTCGAGTTCTCCGTTGCCTATCAATTTTGTACGTTTTCTTATTGAGTTTTGCAGGTGTGAAGTCCTTGAAGAGCTGAAGATTGTAGACGTCACTTCATTGTTATTTAAATTGCTCTTTTGAGCATTGCTATCTTATTCCTTACCATGATAATGCTGCTTTGTAGTGCCGCTCTGTAGCACTGTTCTGTAATGCTGCTTTGTAATACTGTTCTACAATGCTGTTGTGAAGTACTGTTCTGTGATGCTGCTCTGAAGTACTGTTCTGTGATGCTCTGTAATGCTGCCCGGGAATGCTGCTCTGTAATACTGTTCTGTAATGCTACTCTGAAATATTCTTCTGGGATGCTGCCCTGTAATGCTGTTCTGTAATGCTGCTCTGAAGTACTGTTCTGTGATGCTGATCTGTAATGCTGCTCTGAAGTACTGTTCTGTGATGCTGATCTGTAATTTTGATGCTGTTGTCTAGTGCCACTGTAATTCACCTAAACAATTTGAACTTGGTGCGACATTCCTCTTGTTATAAGCAACTTTCCAAATCCTGAAATTGAAATCTCTTCTTGGAGTCCGGTAATTTCGAACGTTTCATAATCAGTTTAGTAAGACTTTCTAAAACAAAAAGTTCCAGTTTTACTGACCTGAGCGTGAGGGCACGTGTCATTATGATGGTATCATAATGACATCATAATGCTAATCATCATAATGCTGATCGTCATACTGTTGATCACCATAAAGTTAATCGTCATGAAGCTGATCACTGAAATACTGATTATTATAATTATAAGTAATTATAAATAAATTACTTCATTTAATATAGCACTTTAATGGATGTCGGTATGATTCTAAATTAAAACGTATGTGAATTTAAGTGGTTTTATATTTGATGCAAAATTAAAGCAGCAATAAAAAGAAACAACTGTTACGAGTCTCTTCAGCCGTAATCTCATAGCGTCGTTGATGACGTGCAGAATCTGCTTGTTGAACGTTGTTTTCGAACCGTCTTTCTTCTTTAACCTAAATAGGCAACTCTGAAAATTTCCTAACCTAACGTATCACTAACGAGCTATTTTTTCAATTAATTCTACTTTCAAAGCGATCATTGGGAGTTGTGCAGTGCATTGCAATAAATTACATGACTTTTCTAGTTATCCTGAAGCACATGATGACTTCAACACAAAAGACAGGGATGAAGGTCAGGAAGGTCAGTGTGAAGGTGATGCTAGGGGGCATCTAAAAACCCCTCGTTCTGTACTGTCTGCTTGAGTTGCCGCTTGCGTACTACAGAGGGAGCAAACCCTCAGAAATATATGAGGGAAATGATGCTTGCTTAGTGTGTAGCTGTGCAGGACGAGGTGTGTAGCTGTGCAGGACGAGGTGTGTAGCTCTGCAGGACGAGGTGTATAGCTGTGCAGGACGAGGTGTGTAGCTGTGCAGGACGAGGTGTGTAGCTGTGCATGTGAGTGCTACGGAATGTGTGATGAGACTGGCTTCGTTTAAACAATGTATTTCACTGGAGTATTTAACAAACATGGCTTGGTTGGTTTGTTTGTGCTCACTTTAAGAAAATTGACAGAAGGAAAACAAAGGGACATACGGAGGAAGTTGTGAACGAGGTAATTAAAAAGGAAGCAGTAACTCATTTGCTGTTAAATTTGTCCTGTTATCATTTGAATTATAAAATAAATATGGTAGTTATAAAAATGTTAACAATGATCTTAAATAGCAATAAAAAAATTTAATTCAGTAAAAAATAGTAATGACAATACTATCACCAATGATAGTTACAACAGTAATGATTATCAGTTTTATTTTTGTCCGTCTTCGAGATGGTAGCAGTCCGTAGCAAGGAGTAAATTACTTCCAGCCGAAGAATCTTCTCAGTTCCGTAGCCTCCGTGCTGTGGGTTTCGAAGAAAGGAAACAGAGAACAAGTGATACAATATGGGCATGTCTTTTCATTTTTTTGTGATGTTCTTTCACTTTACTGTCTGTTATACTTTGTGAAAAAGATTGACATGACACTGATTTCATCGTTTGAGAAGAGAAATTCATCTGTAAATATTCTAAGGTATTTACAAATAGTATCCAATTCATTTTCACGGCTCAGCCAACATTTTCATCATTACCTGCATATTTTCTGAAGATCTTTGTTAACATTTTATTTCTGCCATTCGTGTCTTACTTTCTGTGCAACGTATTTGTATAATAATACGAACTTATTTATACCGAATAATCGTTGAATGTATTTATCATATAATTGCTTACTGGAAACGACTACACTCCTGGTATAGAGGAACAATTTGGGGTATTCAAAAGTGTACTGAAACTCAAACCTACATCGCAGTTCACTGGCTCTTGAAACCTTACACCTAGAGAGAGAGAAAGAGAGAGAGAGAGTTCACACACAGGCAGAACCTGGTTTTAACTCATGTAACTAATACAGGGTGTCCCAAAAAAATGTCCTCACTTGTTCACGGCCCATTACTCATATGGTTCAGTTTTATTTAGCTCTTTATTGATATATGTAGACGCAAGTCTTGTGAGTTAAATTGAAGAAACTAACATAAAATAAAAAATTCAATGTCGTAAAAGAAAACTTATATTCTGCCATTAGTATAGTCTTCTACTAGTAATGAGCAGTCAAGGAGTAATCATATACTCTTGGGACACCCTATATCTACTCTGCTGCTCCGACACAGGGTTTGCCACCACAAAGCTTTGCAGCGCCTGCACCTCTTGAAGAAAATCCAAGTCGGTGCTTCGAGAGCTACCGAGAGAAATAAGAGAGATACTCAAAGTACGAGTAGTATTATGTTGAATAGAAGGAGTTCAAGCCTCTGAAGATCTGCTGAGTCTGCAGTAGTGATTCAGACGGCGGAAATAGTCTTGTTTTCGCAGTCTTAGAGTTAAAGCTGACGAGCTTTTCGAGATAAGGAAACATAGTTATGGATGATGTCTCTTCTGAAACTCGTTGTGGGATCTTGAAAGAGAAGTCAATGTTGCTGTTTGCTTCAGGATAAAGAATTGGTATTGTTTGAAAATTCAGCATACATGCTGCGCGCAACATAACTTCCTTTTTTGCGCACCAAAAAGTTTTGAAAAAAGGTAGTTATATTGATGCCTCCTGTAGAAGGGATAACATAATTTAAATACAATTGGATGTTCTTTGAGTAACTTGATAATGTAAGTTACTGAATATTTATTTGTTTTACTTACCTTTTACCTTCGACTATAGGCTTTGAAACGTTTGCATTAAAAGGCTAGTGTTGGAGAGGGTGAACTCGTGTTTTTACAACCTTTGTAGCTTATAACAATGCAAGCTGCCTTGAGTCATCTAAGTTATTTACTATAAACTATAAAAACAAGAATCACACATATAAATTAAGCTCATTTACTCATATCTATAAGGCAACTAAGTTATTTCATTCAAGTTTGCAACCATCACCCTGTTTATTTACTACACCATTCGGAACAACTGACAATCCCACTGGCGGATGAAGGAAAGTTTTGCTGCTATCATCACGTCACTTCATATTCCTCGAAACAATGACTGCTAAGCTCCGTCATCGAGGCTAAATAATCTAAAATAAATTATCCTGTTGGTTGATTGTCTTCTCTTCAGGCGTGAGGTCGTGTGGAGCTGTAAGAAGATGTAGTCCTGATCATATACTCTCAGTGTCCTGAGTTTTTGTGACACATCTATCAGATATTGTAGCTCACACTGAAAATAACTGCGTGCACTAATACATTTTGTACTATATTCGTCTTGTTCTCCTAGCAAGGGTTGTACGTGTTGTAATCCTAGTACGCTTTGAACATGTAGTATTTTCTATACCTTGCGTGTCTTACACATCTTTTATACCTTGTACGTCTTTAACGTTTTGTACGTAGTGTACTTTTTGTACGTCTGGCACTGCTTGTATACCTAGCACATCACATCAACTTTAAACAGAGTCTCAACTTTATCAAGATTAGAGCAATTACATTATGAGAAGTTACACAAATTAATTTAGAGTACGAATTAACGAAAACAATTTACAAAAAGGAGCAATCGAACTAGTCTGCAACCAACTGCCTCTCCCCGATCAGTCTGTCTCTTCCTGATCAGTCGCTGCTTCTACCTGATCAGTCTGTCTCTCCCTGATCAGTCTGTCTCTTCCTGATCAGTCTCTGCCTCTACCTGATCAGTCTGTCTCCCCTGATCAGTCTCTGGCTCTACCTGATCAGTCTGTCTCTTCCTGATCAGTCAGTCTCTCCCGGATCAGTCTCTGTCTCTACCTGATCAGTCTGTCTTTCCCGGATCAGTCTCTGCCTCTCCCTGATCAGTCTGTCTCCTCTGATCAGTCTCTGCTTCTTCTTGATCAGTCTATGTTTCTCCCTGATGAATCTCTGCCCCTATTGATCAGTGTCTGTCCCTCTCTGATGAGTTTCTACTCCTCCCTGATCAGTGTCTGCCCCTCCATGATCACAGTTCTCATCACTTGCCTTTTACAGCAGCGAGCCGAGGACAGGCTTAGTTGATCTCTCTTGAGAGCGTCTATCAAAAATGGTAGGCCTCAAAAGACCGTGGAATCTCATCAATTGAGAGGCTCAAGACGTCATTAGTCAGACAAGGCTGCAAAAGTCTCCTCTCGCTTATTCTTGCAACCAAAAGAAGCGTCGGAAAGGTTTGCTGAGTGGATGAGGATTTCAAAGCTTCGATATGCAATCACTTTCTTCAGCGATGATATGAACTTGAACATCGAGGGAATTTCGCTAGAAACCATTTTTGTAATCAAGCTTTGAGGAATACACGTGTTTTATAAAGAGTCCCTCGGAGGTCTTAAGAAGGCGGTCTTACAGATCAGAATGAAGGCAGCGAACACTTGATAATTAATAGGCATTGATAATGAAGTTTTGATTTATTTGTATGTACTCTCAGACCGACCATTTTTGCTATGTGTCGTGCATACTATGGAACTGGTGAAATACATAAAAATAAGCATTTTAAAAATATTTTTTTCATGTTTTCAGAGAAGCATTTATTACATAATCTGATGTGAGTGTTTCATTTCTGTTTTTTTATCGTTATATGATATTCGATTCTAAGTGTCGGCTGAGAGGCTTGCGATTTAGAGTCAAAAAGAAAACGTGTTCGAGCTTTACGTTTGCACTTTATGACAAGAGCTCAAGGGCGAGAGAACTGAGGAGCCTTTTTTGTTGGAGTTGTTTTCTACTCTCTCAAACTGCTAATATCGTTTGCATCAAAAAAGAAAGACAGAACCTAATTTACATCATTAAAATTGCTGCATTAAATGAGCTACACATTCAGTTTAGTCCAATGCAATATACTCGAAATCCATTACAAACTTTCTTACAAAACAAGATGATAAAACGAGAAAATTAATTTTTTACTCGCATGTACATGCATCCTCTTTTTCTTGCTTTGTTTCGAAAAGAAATCGAAATCGTAACACCGCTACTTATAGAGCGCAGTTACTTTAGAAATAAAAGAAGGCAACTATTCTACTTTTACTGAAATGCCAACATCCTACCACCTCCTCCATGAGACGGAGTTGGAGAAGAACTTTCGACGACATCGTCACTCAATGGGATTAAACAATTTTAGAACTATTTCAATTAGTATTGCTCGTAATTTTCAAACTCCCTTGTCGTTTAAATGAAATAACTTAGAATCTTCGGGCACTGAAGATCTTTTATGTGAATGAGAGAAAGCCTTTTGAAATGCAGAGAATCAGTAAATTGGTCGGTTTTCCAGGTTGTGTGGTTGTTAGCAAGATTATTCGATGACGTAATGTTGTTTGATGGGCGTAATATACATTTATATACATGCTATTTTGAATGGTGTGAAATAAGTGAATGTAATAGGAATGGTGAGGGAATCTTGTATTCATATTAGAGTACGAGGAAATGATGAGGTGTACACGATGTAGAAATAAAATAGATGGAAATATGAAATCCTATACAGAAAGGACAGAAAAAGCGTGAGCATTTGAGTGCATACGGTTGTGTGTTAGTGTAAATAAAGTAGAGCCGGGAATACATTACAGAAATATGACGAAGTACCAAATTTGAAAAACATCGAAAGAAGTACTGAAATTGATAAGGTATGAGAGCAAAACAGTTTGAATAAGGGTGTGATGCGTATGCTGTTTCAGTCAGGGTAAAGAATTTCTGATAGTGTAAATTCATTCTATAAATTAATGACTGAGTGCAAAAAGAAAGAATAAAAGTTAATGTGTTAAAACTGTTATAAAGAAATGAGTGAAACATGTAAATAAAAACAGAGAAATGAGTTTCAAGGAATGACCTAGTAATCAGTGAGAATTAAGTCAGTGGGAAAGTAAGTTCAAAGATATGTTATTTGTGAGGGTTACTTATTTGCGTTGTTGATAAAGTGAATTTAACACACGCTTGATCAGTGATTTCTGTTTGACACAACATTCTCACTCAACCTAAAGAATTAACATCAGGGCTCCTAAAGAATTGGTATTGTTGTGTGAAGCCAACATTTTGATTCACTCGTCTGCAATTTAATTAGTTTAGCTTGAAGCGAGAGCTAAAATTTTGTTAATTAAAAAAATTGTGACGTGACAGACGTTCTTCATCATCCGAGGCCTTACTAATAAAAGATTCTGAAATGATGAGTTCGTCTGCTTCAATTATTCTTGGCTGGCGATGTGGTCAATTATTATAGGGCAGATTGTAAATGGGTTAGTATATATATTAATTTCAAAATGAATGTCTTTTTACAGCATTCGGTGAACTCGAAATCCACTTTCGAATGCGTCTCGAACTTCATAGGTTTGAGGAACACAATACACTTATATTAAATCCCCATGAAAAACCAAAGTTATCCATAACTTCAAAAATTTCTCCTATCACGCAACTGCCAGTGAACGTCGTACTCACCCGAAAGCTAGCGTGATAATCATAATTAAATTCTTGAACTCACGGGGCATCATCGACAATTTGTGCATGTGCCAAATGTTGAAAAGGCTCTTAACAAACTTACTGCCATCGCTCTTCTAAACACCTGAGAAGAGGCCGGTGGCAGGGAGGCCGTTATCTCTCTGGTGACGCATCACAGCCGCCACGATAAGAAGGCTGTCTATGGGCACCTGAAGTACTGATGGATTGCTTCAGTGCAAGCGCCTTGCGTTCTCTGCCCAAGCAATTTATTCCTTGTAGCAAATGCTACCACTGGATGTTGCATATTTTATACAGAACTTTGTATCGAGCTGCACAGTTTTGCATCGAACTGCAGTCTTATATCAAAATGTATAGTTTTGCATCGAACTGCACAGTCTTGTATCAAACTATACAGCTTTGCATCAACTGCACAGTCTTGCATCAAACTGTACAGTTGTACATCGAATTGCACAGTCTTGCATCAAATTTTACGGTTTTGCCTTTAGCTGAACAGTCTTGTATTGAACAGCATTGCCTCCTTAGAACTACACAGAATATCGAACTGCATAGCGTTTAGGCCTGGACAGCTTTGTTTCTATTTGTATAGAATTACTATCCTTCCACCTTGTACGCGCTTTTCAGGGACTGAACAATGAAAATACATAAGTTATTAGCAAGTTTCTTACTTGCATTGGTCCCGTAAAAACAGAGGAAATAATATTTTCATAGAATTAACTCCGACTGGCAATCAAAGTAAGAGTGTCTAGGTATCCAGTTGCGCTTCGTTCTGTAATGTTTGCATAAAATTGATGTAGATATTCATGAAGGTGTGATTTTCAATAGATATAAGTTTTTACAAGTTTTTTAGTTCCATTGGCACAATATATATCAAAAATTAATTACCTTATAAATCACTATCTTGAGAAGGCAAATATTGTAGATATTTTGCTGCTAGTGTTGTTACTCACGTTTGAAAACTGCAATATTTCTGCCAGATGAAACTGTATGGAGTACGGATACTTCACCCATACTTCACATATAAATCATGTAGTGGATAGAAGAAATACTTCACAGTTCTAACAGCTTATGGAATGTCAAAGTAGCAATGAAACTAAAACACAAAGCGTATTCTCAGTACTGAGCTTGGTCAATTCTTGTATATAAAGCATTCTGGTATTGATGATACTTTAGAAATATTAAACCATTTTCACGGCAGGATTTGATGAGATTATATACAAAGAAATTGCACCTTTTTGAGTTCCATTGACAAATATCATAGTTTGGTGGCTAAGTATTCTCAAACGTACGTTTTTGCAAAGAATTAAAGTATTAGGAAAAGGTTACTAGGTAATACATTAAATTAGAAAGGAGCATTCCTGTGACACTTATGCAGTATGTTTTTTTTTTAAATAATTGTAAAGTGAAGAGTTATTCAAAACAGACAGAAAAAACAGAGATAAACAGTAGGGAACAGATAAGGAAAAAAGAGACAGATAGTTTTCCTGTTGTACGATAAAAAATCCAGTTGCAATATTCTTATTTTGAAAAAGTGGATACGCCTAAAAGAATTTTATACATTGATCACATACAGTAAACAAAGTCACAGATGCTTCAGCAATTCTAAGTCACATATAAAAAAATGCTAAATAATTACTGAGGGTTTTGCAACGATTGATGCACTTAACAAGTGAGCTCTAAAAGAAATGTTGAGAAAAATTTCTGTTATTAAGAAAATTCTTACATTAGGACCCAAACATGTTGTGCATATTTTGATGCAAGTTCAACGTCTCTCTTACTACAAAAAAATCATAATAACATTTTTTTTCGCATAACAGGCTAGATATGACACAACATCTGTCATTAAGAAGGCATCATGTGTACAAAAAGAGCTCGAGAACGAAAACCAAGCTTCAAACTTGCTATCGTCCATTATTTTGTGACTACACGTTGTAAAACAATGTTTAACAATCAGTGTGTGGTAGAGTTTTCGAGAGAAGCTTAGTTTTTCTCTCAGAAAAAGTTACGGTAGAGCTGTTTTTATTTCCCTGGGGTACATGAAATCAAAAGCAGACAATTGAATTATACCTAGGGGGTACAATTATTATTTTTGATAAAGAGCCACCCAATGCGTACAATGAAACTGATCAATAACATTAGTGTTTTGAAAAATCACTTACCGACTATGGCAGCTGATTCACAAGTGGGGTCTTGTGGAACCAATGTCGTTTTCTGTTGACACCGTGCAGTTCGTTCTTGTACTCTGACGCACGAACAGAACGGGAAAACTGGAAGCAGTGAAATTAATGTTTCAATTACTTCTTCGTGGTAAAAATAGTTGTAGCTTTAAACATATTTCAATCCAGTTCAGATCAGTACTACAAGATTTTTTGCACTAGTATTCTGGCGATTTCTGATCTCATAATTGATTAACAAGACGGAAGCATATTTGAGTAGAAAACAATTCATCATTCACCCTCTCTACAAACACTTGTTCGTATGTCTACCTTCAGCTCACAGACGTAAGCTGTAAAGAATTTTTCTTTTTTAATATGGGAAAGTAAGTTAATCATATGGAGGGAACTCGTGTTCTTTGCTCTGAAAATAAAAATGCAGCTTTCGAAGTAATAAATTCATTTTAAAAACACTCGTGTGTTAACGCTCCCCTCCAGGAATAATGTGCAAAAGTAAATTGAATTAAATGAGGTAACACCAGGGAAATTATGAAGCACTTTTTATAAACCACGCAAATGTTATTCACGGATTATAGAAAGCAGTTATTCGTTGCTTTATATTTCAGTTAATAATCAAAATCATACGTTGTTTTTCAATCATTCTCGCAGTAATTACTATACTGAAATACTAGAGCTTAATTTAAATCTACAATGCTATCGAACTAAGGAAGTGACGCAACTGAAATCCAATTTTCAGTGTACAATACATCTTTATACTATTGTTCCAGTGACTCGATCTACATTCTTATTTTTTGGACCATCAGCAAACCATTCTTTAGGTTACATTCACATACACTGTCTGTACATTATCCCAAGTTTAATTCCGCATCCACAGCTTCGTAGAGACTAAGAAACATTCGCTTACCACAGTTTTGAGCTCGCTTGAACACGCGAGAATGGAAAGCATTGCTCTTCTCTTCGCTTGATAGCCGAGCGCTGTGTGGGCTTCTATGCACTGGGAAGCAGGAAACATTTCTCCCAGCACCCAAACGCTTCTTGTGTCGCACTGTGTTTGTGTTTGTGTTGTGTACGATCCTCTCTTAGCCCTTGAGAGGAGGTCTCTGAAAAGAGGAGTAGTGATAACAAGGATTGTTTGTTGTCGGTTGTTGAGTGATATGAAGGCATGATGTGCAGTGCTGTCGCTCAACGAAAAGAATGTGGGAATTAAATCATTTAAGAAAACCTTTCTGTGGCTTTGTAGTTGAATAAAATGAGTGTACATTACAAACATTAATTTTCAAGGTTTTATACAAGCGTTTAGAATTTCGTGAGATAGTGAGTATCAAGTTCAGTTACAAGTATAGTTATTTTCAATAAATGTGCTCTTGAGATAGTGAGTGTTGAGCTAAAGTTATGGCTATTTTCGAGTAACTTGCTCTTGAGATAGTGACTGTTGAGCTAAAGTTATGGCTATTTTCAAGTAACTTGTTCTTGAGATAGTGAGTATCGTGCTACAATTAGGGCTATTTTCGAGTTTCACTGAATAGTATCAGGAGGGTTGCAAAATTTCGTTTTAAATTAGCAATGGTGATAATAAGAATGACACCGATAAAAATTAAAATACAGGGAATAATAATCATAAATTACAATAAAAACACTAGTAACTTCATCAACAATAATGATGATAAACGATACACAAAATTTTAACCATGAAAACATTTTTGAAACAGTTCTTAATTCTAGTTTTTCTTTGAATCACAGATAAAAATTTCAACAAAACTAGCTAGTAACTATCTCTTGAAATTTCCAGGACTTAGACACTTAAAAATTATAAGAAAAAAATGATCATGCATGGTATTATCACCATTACTGATATTGTTTTTTATATTTTAGTATTCCTATTATTAATAATCTCTTGCTATGCCATTGTTTTAGTACACTTATTATCATGACTATTTTTATCTAACTATTCTTGTTATGATTTTTGAATGTATTGTTATTAACGATAGTTGTATCTTGATTTGCATTTTTAGTGGCATTGAATCGTCCAAATGCTTCTAGTCTCTGGGGCCACACACATCAACTTCTTTGACTTTGAAAAGTAAAGCTTAGCTCTATAAGTAAATTTTTAGAACAAACATGGAGAATAACAGTAACTGTAATTGACAAAAACAATTGAGATCGAAGTCTAACAACTTGTAAGAGACATGCCGGTGAAAATTTGTTTCTAATTTACAAGCGCAAGGAGAGCGGAAATGTAGTTAATTACATAGGTATTTTTTTGCTGGGTATGTGAACCATGACTAGAATTAAAATATTCTGCGTAGTAATTAAAAGGCAAGGCAATCATGTGATAATGAACGATCAAACAATAAGCATATCAAAAAATTTTCGAGCTAACTTCACATTACATGACTTAACATTGTTTAAAAAGAAGGTCACGTGTGACAATTGTAATGCTCGTTGTGATGTGGCTCTCGATCATCTCGCAGTGGCTCTTGAAAGCGAAATTGAGTCTTTAGACCCATTTTCATTCTGGATTTTTGAAAGTACCTTTCAAAAATATTCTCTTTCACAGGGGAAGTCTGCTATTTTTGACATGATAAAGTCGATATACTAACTTGTGGATGCATTAGTAAGGGAAAGATTACCTCTATAGATACTAAATTACCAATAAATGTTACTTTCAAACTTGAAATTGGACTTGCAAGTCCACAGCATTTGCGATGATGAAGAACGTCCTCTGAGTATTGTGGACTGTACGCTGTGTTGTGTTAACATTTGCTTGGCTGTGAGCGTTTATGCAGGCAGCTTTTCATTGAAATTTTTTCCTCTCGTCGGGAATTGATGCAGTGATTCAAGCATCATTTGAAATTTCTCTTTACAAAATAAAGCTCAAGAACTTATAACCTTTTAGAATTTTTTACAACTATTTTCACTAGAAATATATGTACAATATTTTTGAAAAATATAACAAATTTTCATCTAAAAGTAGATTCAATTTAGCAACAGATTTTGAAAGGACTAATTTCGGTAAAATTCCACTCAAATGTATGAAAACATGTTTCGGTTATCTTGTGTCATTTCTTGATTATCGTTTCATCACACAATTGTATTTCATGTTCTCCATCACCCGTACAAACTACTGGTTAAGACATTCTTTGCTGTAGCGTGCACCATGTACAAAAATGGGGGAAATTTCAGGCAGAAATTTCCGGAGTGGTATGAGGTTTTGGTATCAGCCTTTTCAGGCAAACTGTCAGTCACACTTGCGCTGAAAATTTTCTAATTATTCTTATATAACTAGTAGGCCCACACTTGAAAATTCACGTGTTTTTTTACTGAATGTTTTCGTTTGATTTGCCAGTAAACACGGGCTTTGAGAAAGAGTTTTCACATTGAAGGATGTGCCTTTCGTATCCACAGTACAATACGTACAATACATATATACCCTACCCAAATTACTCCCATCTAAATCCTTAAAAGCGTGACAGAGAAACAGACCAAGCAAGCTAGCAAGCAACAAACTGTATTGTTGTTGCTGTTACTAGCAAGCAACAAACTGTATTGTTGTTGCTGTTACTAGCAAGCAACAAA
>VCRD01003333.1:52175-63601 GCA_006783055.1 Trinorchestia longiramus | reverse complement strand
GCACAGTCAGCACAGTCAGCACAGTCAGCACCACAGAGGAGGCAGCTCCACGTATCTCATTGCAGCAGCGCATGTCTGCTGTGCAGGGCTGCATGTCTGCTATGCAGGGCTGCATGTCTGCTGTGCAGGGCTGCATGTCTGCTATGCAGGGCTGCATGTCTGCTGTGCAGGGCTGCACGTCTGCTGTGCAGCGCTGCATGTCTGCTGTGCAGGGCTACACGTCTGCTGTACAGGGCTGCATGTCTGCTGTGCAGGGCTGCAGGGCTGCTGTGCAGCGTTGCATGTCTGCTGTGCAGCGTTGCGTGTAGTAGAGGAGAGAGAAGTATCAGTAAATAAAATGCATGTAGGCAACCGTGAAAATTTGTAGTAACTTTCATTGATGATGTGCATATCGTATTTTTGTAAAGCTCGCTGGCGAATTAACGAATTTCCGAGAAAATACCTTGTTTAAGTTGACACTATTAACTCTTTCTGAAGTTATGAAACTTTTGAGTCACTTCGTATGAGTGGCGCAATTGTCGTAATTTTCTGTTGGTCTCAAAACTGCTCGTAAAAATATGGAGGCATGAGTGGGCTGATGACAGGAAAATACTTTCAAGTTTCCACAATACGAACCTTTATTCTCCGCTATCACGACTGTCGTGCTGATGCCGTGATACCGGTACATCTTTCTGGTAACTTCCCCGGTTCATTTTTCCGGTACATCTATCCGGTACGTTTCTCTGGTACACCTTTTTGACACATTTATCAGGTACACACGTCTCCTGTACATCTCCCCGATACATCCCTACGGTATAAGATCACCGTCAGTTGGGCGCAGTGCGGTCGACAAACACACGCAGTCGACAGCAGACACACGCAGGCTGGAAGCAGGCACTGGAAGCAGGCGCTGGAAGCAGGCGCTGGAAGCAGGCGCTGGAAGCAGGCGCTGGAAGCAGGCGCTGGAAGCAAGGACTGGAAGCAGGCGCTGGAAGCAGGCGCTGGAAGCAGGCGCTGGAAGCAAGGACTGGAAGCAGGCGCTGGAAGCAGGCGCTGGAAGCAGGCGCTGGAAGCAAGCACTGGAAGCAAGCGCTGGAAGCAGGCGCTGGAAACAGGCGCTGGAAGCAGACGCTGGATGCAAGCACTGGAAGCAAGCGCTGGAAGCAGGCGCTGGAAACAGGCGCTAGAAGCAGACGCTGGAAGCAGGCGCTGGAAGCAGCCAGAATATGAAGCGATTTACGCCCATAATGCGACGCTGGAGAGCTGCTGATTGATCTTTTCAGGACATCGTACGAAGCTTTTGATGAACTCCTTCCTTCGGAGGGAGGGAGGGGGGAGGGAGGAGGGAAAGGAAGGGCAAGGGGCATTTCTGCACAGAGATATCTATATCAGCGGAGATCTGAGATCACAAGCTGTGAAGACCAGTAATCTTCTGGGATCAGCCATCATGAATTAAGGACGACTTGCAAGTGACTTAGCTTCCCCTTCAAGTATTAGCTGGAGTCCGAAGCGATTTGGTATCACCTGCTGCGGTCTACAATTAATTAACAGTGATTTTTGATTCTTCTGTGATCTGTTGTGATTTGCAGTGATCTACAATGCATTGGCCTCAAATGATCTGCTGCTATCTGCAATTAATTACTGTGATTTACTGTGATCTGCTGTGATCTGTTGTGATCTATGTACAGTGTTCTGTAATTACAACAGTGCTGCCCATCCTTATGAAGCTTCACCTGAGACTGACAGGGAGATTCAGTTTTCAGTAAATTGAGTTTATTGGTTCTTTTAATTTTATGTTTTGAGGCAATTTCATTCACAACTTTGGTCGAGCAATTGCGTATTTTTAAGAAAGGAGTAAAATATTTCGGGAGAACAAAGTAAAACGCAAGTACGTTTTTTGTTCTTAATATAATAAACAAAAACTTAAAATCCTTTTTGAATGATAAATGTGCTTACTTCATTTAGAAAAAATATTTGTGCAGGCATCATTCATAAAAATTCAGGAATTTTCCCAAGTTTGTTCAGTTTTTCACCACCTGTGTTATAATTTATAATTAGTGGAACATCTCAAAAGGTTTTACTTTAAATATTTGTGTTGAAGTTCATGAACTCAAAGAAAACTAATATAGTGGCGGTCCTCAGAGCGAAACAAGAAAATATTCACCGTGTATCACACTAAATAATATCTACCTCGTGGATTTTTAAAATCCATTACTAAGAATTAGTATCAATTTACTGCTAGTGATACTTTTAAATTATTCTTAAGACTTCAATACCCCACGAAACAAGCACAGATGCTGTGTCACTGTCCTCAAAAAATGATGTATTTCACATCACTTCCAGAAAAAATGAGATATTTTATTTCAAAGTTGAGGAGCAAGCCAGAGCCATAGACGCTGCTTGTCCTATCAATATGTTTCCTTATCCAAAAAAATTATTTTAACCTTGAATTTCGTTTTCCTGTGCTTCATTTTTTATAAAGTTTCGTTCAAAAAGTTTCTGTGTCTGCAGACTTTACTGGTTTAATGATTATAAATACTTCATCTTTAAAAAGACTATTCTACGAACTGGCCGTTTGACCTTCGTCATTATCCTGGAAATGAAAAAAAATTATATCATTAAAAAAATCAAAACACAGTGAGTGAAAAACGGAAGTCAATTAGAAAAGTCATAGATAAATTTTTATTTTTCCCGTTCTGTTTTTAATACATATATATGTTCTGATTTCCGTTGTCAATTAAAATCATCTGTATTGCAATTTTTCAGGATTCGGATGGGCAGCGACCACCGAAACTAGTTCCTAGCGAGACCCCTGCGCTGCTGCAAAGGAACCCGTAAACTGCTTCTCGTTTCCGCCATCTTGTTCCTTTTCGTAAATTTCCGGCAGAATTTAGAGCGAGCTTCTTCCTGAACCTTCTCGTCAGTTACATAAACAAATAACGTACAACTGCAGCTCAGGCTCAGAAGTGTCCCCTCCCCCTACTCCGGATATTATTCCAGCACTTTACTCTCACATTTTGTTCCTTAGAAGCAACGCAAGCTTCTGGCAAATTTTGAAAATGATTTTGAACAGCGACGAAGTGCAACCTTTCGCTGCCTCTCCTTCAATTCCTGCTCATTTCTGACGCCCGTTGCAGCCTCCTCATGAATTTTGGGTGCTTCCTCAGATTTGTGTTAGTGTATTAAGCTTTAATATTTGCCAGATTTTGGGTGGTATTTAAGGTCATTGAAACCTTGGCTTCGTGTTTAGTTGAATTGAGGGAAATTCTTGGTTATTTTGCAATTTCATGGATAAATTTTGGTCCTAGATTTGACATTTACTTGCTGAAGACAGCGATGTCTGTATTGAGCTGAGTCATGTTGGACCGTCCTATACCTCACGACGAGTTTCTGAACTGGCTTCAGATTTACTTGTTAATTCGTCAGTAGCAAATCCAATAGGACATCAATTGTAACATTAACGTGCTATGTGCTTACTCTTCCATAAATTTGCAATGTGTCTCTGAAATGGAGTTAGTTTCCCGAAGTATGTACATTTTCACAGTGTATTTGTGTACTGTGTGAAGAACTTCGTTACGAATAAAACGCACAAATTGAATTTTCTTTTTCTTATTTTTATAATCTTTTGATGCTTTCTCTCCGAATTGAATGAAACTCGCAGTTAGCACGAAGACTTCCATCATCCACTGGGTTAAACAATATGGTATGAAACTTAGCAAGTTTAGAAAACAACGGATAAAAAATATGATTTAAAAAGTTCAGATTAATCGTCCTGATGCAGAAACACAGACTTGTTGAGTGGGTGCTGCATTCACTTATGAGCTTGTTTCTCCAATTAGAAAATACAATTTTGGTTATCATCTGCCGTATTTACTTGTTCGTTAACTTTCTTGCAAAAGTCTGCAGACAAAAATGTTGGCCATGAGACCAGCTGTTTGTGTAAAATAGCATGCAAAGGCTGTAGATACGGCCTTCTTGCTGTCATTATTCATACCCTGTTACGGAAGCGTTCGATAATAATGAGCAGTTGTTCTTGAAATTAAATGCAACTCATCTAATCTAATACTAAGAATGACCGTCGTGTGTTTATACAGGGTGTCCCAAAAAAAAGTTAACCCAATTTCAAATAATTATAATTCAAAAACTACTAAAGTTAGAAAAATTTGAAAAGTTGTATGTTATTTGTTAATCATTTTTCTATCTGTGATGAAAATTTCATGAGAAAATTTGAAAGCATATTTTTGCAGCATTATTTTTAATAAGAGGCACTGAAAACATGTTTGTGCACAATATCTAAAATACAAATTTAAAGGTGCTAAATAAAATTTTAAACAACCTTTAATAATTTATTATTAATGAGAGGCAAATGTAATTTCAAACAAAATAGGCTTAAAAATTTGTTCCCTTAGTTTCCTTAGATGTGCCCTCCATTTCTTTCAATACACAGTTGCATTCTCTTTCTCATTGCATTCATAATTCTTCCTATCACAGCATTATCTTGTCGAAGCAGATTCACCTCCTGTTCAATTCTTTGCTTCAGATCGTCGATGTCTCTTGGTGGGGAATTATAAACTTTACTTTTTAGGTGTCCCCATAGGAAAAAATCACAGGGAGTCAAACCAGGGGATTTGGGTGGCCACTCAATACGCTGATTTAAGGAGATAATACGATTTCCGAATAGCTCATTCAGTCTTTCCCTAACAGCAATAGTTTTATGAGCAGGAGCACCATCCTGGATCCACCACGTTCTATTAATTCTATTTCCATGGGTTACTAGGAGTTTTGGAACTATCATTTTATTTATTAGTTCAAGATATCCCAATCTATTTAAATTGTTGTTGTAAAAAAGAACCCAGAAGAGATCCGTTTCCACAAAGTCCCATCCAAATTGAAACTTTTTCTCTAGAAATTTCAGCATCGTAGTTAAAGTCAGGAGGATTGTTTTTGGGTGCATATCTGTGCGAACATTATGGCTATTAACTTTGCCATTTAGATGAAACGCGGCCGCATCTCCAATCACAATGTCTTCAATGAATCGATCATTTTTTTGCAGAAACTACTGAGTAAAATTTAGCCGTGAGGAAGATCAGCATCTAGTTGTTTATGTCTCACGTGCATTTTGTAAGGATACCATTTCAATTCTAACTTTGCAATTCTGTTGAATGTGCTTTTACTTTTGCCCAATCCATTCTTTCTTGAAGGAATGTCTGGATTTGCTAACAGTGCTTGGTGAACAATTTCGACATTTTCTGGTGCTTGTTCAGTACTCTTGCGGCCTGATCGGCCTTTGTTTAGATTTAGGCTGGTTCCTTCAGTTTTGTACTTACTGACATTTTTCCAGATGGTCACCTTCGATGGAGAATTTCTTTCAGGGAAGCGCTCTTGAAATAATTCTTGAACATGTTGAATACTGTCGCAATCCAAAAAATTCACAACTATGAAGATCCTTTGTTCTTTTGGAAGTTGCATCTTGAAGGGTGGCTTATTGAAGGATAAAATTAGTGACATTAAAACTTGACGATACTGTATTTATGAGAAATTTCATACCATACCGTATCCATGATACAACATGAAGAATCCTTGGAAGGAGCAGTCTAACTGTAAAATGTGTATTTTAGATATTGTGCACAAACATGTTTTCAGGGTCACTTATCAAAAATAATGCTGCAAAAATATGGTTTCAAATTTTCTCAGGAAATTTTCATCACAGATAGAGAAATGGTTGACAAACAACATGCAACTTTTCAAATTTTCCTAACTATAATAATTTTTGAATTATAATTATTTAAAATTGGATTAACTTTTTTTGGGACACCCTGTATAATTATTTATTTATATGTTTCCTGTCGCGCTCTCAAGAATAGATAGGAAGAAATTAGCACTGGCGGTCTTGGTTTCAGTTTACTGGTAAATTAATACACTCATTTTCGCTGTACAAGTGCACTATAATAAATCACTTAAAAAAAATGAGAGAGATCCAGAGCCTTATATACTCGAGTCCGTATCGTGGATACCGAGTTCGGCGGTGTATTACATATTACAATATGCATACACAAGCTCACAGTTGCTTTCAGTAATGCTGAATTTCTGTATCTAGGATATAACACAAATGGCTATAACTACTTCTATTGCGGCTCANCTCCGTTTCACCTCTTTACTTAGGCACACCCTGTGCCAAACTCTCTCTCAAATCTTTTCTATTGGTACCGACCACCACCACCACCAAGCTCACAGTTGCTTTCAGTAATGCTGAATTTCTGTATCTAGGATATAACACAAATGGCTATAACTACTTCTATTGCGGCTCAAAAATACTGTATTCTAAGTGTTTATTATACACTAGATTTGCCATCATTTTTGATGGCACGGGTACACTAGTGGAAATCTAATTTTCATGTTTTTGCAGTAACTTCATCATGTCTCCACGGGGTAGTCTGGATACGCGTCATAGTTTGGAGCTGACCAAGACCTCAAGCTCACCCTCAGCCTGTGTAACTCTTGACTTCCATCGCTCCAGACGTGGGAGGCAGTTACAACTGCTGCATGAAGGGGGAGTGCCACTCCAACAGTCTACGCGTATAGGTAAGCAGCATACCGTCACGTACGTGCCATACGATGACAGTAAGCGTGTGAACAATTTGAGTGCTATGCTATGGTGAAGTTAGTAATCGCGCGCGAGTGAAGTTGAAAATAAAGTTTCCTTTTACAGGTCAGAGACCAAAGGAAAAAGCCAAACCTATTTTAGTAGCCAACTGTTCCATTTACTAGAAACAAGGTACGATTTTTGAGAGCTTGAATATTTTATTAACTGTTTCTTCTTAAATAATATGCATTTTTGTCCTACGTGTCCCAACCTTCAAACGAGGCACAACTGCATTTAAAAATGTTGACTTGACTGTACTGGGTTCAGCGAAGACAGACTTCAACGAGCAAAGGAAAGTCGGACATTCAACGAGTTATACTTCATCATTTCCACTGTTTAGGGTGATGAAAATTTAGGAGTGGTTCTGTAGGATCTGTGAGAGGCTTAGAAAGGGTTTAATAGGATCTGTGATGGGTTTAAGAGGGGTTCAGTTGAACCAGTGAAGGATCAATAGAGATCGTCGAGTCTTTTTGTAAAGCTTATATTTAAATACTTTTGACTCCTGAGGTGTATAGCTCAAAGAGACAGTATGTGTAAGGCTGGGGCAATAAACTGAAACCAATACATCGGGCTGAGTCCCTCATTTGTATCTCTAGATATTATAGAGCTCGTACTTGATCAGCTGATTCTACTATAACAGCCATGATTTCTGCATTGCCTCAGTCGTGTATGTCAGAAAAAAAATACTTTATCATTGGATTGAAGTTGACATAGCTTCATACGCTCCAGTATGGTACAGGAAAAAATATACGGAAACGAAAACTCCATTCACGTTGGTTACCATGAGTAATTAAATCTTGAGTTTTTATTAACAGCTGTGCAGCGATCATGTTGGAAGTTTTTTAAATGAAACCATCGTACCAAATATTTAATAACGTTGCAAGAAGGTCATTGTATGCGTCGCAATCGCATACTAATGATGCGAAATGTTATACGGATAGTATAGCATGCTGCAACAACTGTTTGTAGAAGTGAAGTTTGAACACCTCGCCTCGGAAGAAGACTCGGTAAGAGGGACTTTTAGTTTAAATTAGTATATTTCTTCGTCCAATGAGCGCGAGTTACAACTTTGCATGACAGTGCAGCAGCAAAGAATAATATTTAATGTGTCAGAAGTTTTCCTGATTCATGCAATTGGCTAGCACTATCTGCCATGAGAAAGCAGCGATCAAAAGTTTGTCTCGCAATGCTATTCGTACGCCGAGATAAATTAAAGGTGCCACCCCATCTCCCCCTTCAAAGCGAGTGAACTTTATCATTAGCTCAAAGATTCATTATGAATTTCTTATGCAGCGCCTGCATGAGCGCTGGATGGGTACGGTCAGACCAGTGTTTAGGCAGCGAGGATGTCTGAGTGTACCTCAGTAACATTAATTATTTACGTGTATTTATAATGCATAGCGAGACAGAATAATATTTCTCGGATATACACGTGTTAAACGCAGGAAGAAGTCGAGGTAAATCATCAGGCAGAAGTCGTACATCCCTCGTCTCAATGCTACTATTTTTAAGCTGAGATCTTTTTTATTTCTTAATAAGATGCAGCGAAAAAATTTCGAGGGGATATCTTGTTTTGCAATCCATGAAATAAGAGACCTAGAGCAGGATATCGACGCATCTGGAACAGCTACGACGTACAAATTCACCAAATTCACCATAGCAAATTCAAGTGAATCGTAGAAATGTTAGTTTGTACGACACCATTAACAATGCTCAGACATGAATTCATATTCAAGCCTCTAGACAAAACGCTAAAGGCTTGAATACTATTTCAAAATGCAGTCTTGGAATTACTCTTGATATTTGGACGGCACTTTAGTGCATTTTCTCGAAAAGAGAATCAACTCCTTGATGACATAGAAGAAATAACTTCTTATAAGATCCTACGGCCTATGAAATTCTACAGCTATCGGAGACCGGCACACGTCAGAGATGTGTCACAGACCACGGGTAATGACGTGTGTATTACTACAACACTTCACAATATTTCTTCATTGATTATCTTCGTTACTTCTGATGTGGGAGGAATTAGAGCGGTGCAGTATCTTACGAAGCATTGGTTTCAAGCAGCACTAATAATGCACTAATTGACATCATTACACAACCCTTAAGTTCACAGCGCCGTTCTTTCTGCTCACAATTTACCCGTTGAGGTGTTGTGTACATACCAACTTAAAAAACATAAATACTGAGTGGTTTTGGCAGAGTTGTATTTAGTGTTTAATAATACATTTTACATATGTTGCCATACCCTTGACTGGGCACAAATATGGTTCAAATGATCGTTACTTGAATACTCATCAACGGCTAGCATAATATACTTTATTTTGGTCAACAGTGACAACAAGATAAGTCGTGTTGAATGGCTGCTTGTTACAGCAATGGCTCAGGGCACCTGCTACGAGACTACGACAAGAGACCAGGTGTCACGCCACCTGCTACAAGACACTAGGTGTCACGGCTCCAGCTACAAGAGACTAGGTGTCACGGCACCTGCTACAAGAGCTAGGTGTCACGCCACCTGCTACAAGAGACTAGGTGTCACGGCTCCAGCTACAAGAGACTAGGTGTCACGGCACCTGCTACAAGAGACTAGGTGTCACGGCACCTGCTACAAGAGACTAGGTGTCACGGCACCTGCTACAAGCGACTAGGTGTCACGGCACTTGCTACAAACTCCGGCAACAAATACCATACGTTAGGTCAAAAAACATGCCTAGCTCTTCAGCAACAGTTGACAACACGGGAATAATGTGTCAGATGTCAGAGGAGCAGTTTGGTACTCACCAAAGAAGGAATCGCTGGTCAGCATCGCTGTTATCAGGAGCACCACAGCTCGAGGTTCAACGGTCAGTTGTCGCCCGTGATGGTGCTGCTGGTGGTGCTGTTGCTGCTGGTGCTGCTGCTGGTGCTGGTGGTGCTGTTGCTGCTGGTGTTGCTGGTGGTGCTGTTGCTGCTGGTGTTGCTGGTGCTGCTGGTGGTGGTGGTGGTGTTGCTCTCGGTGGTGCTGGTGCTGCCTCTCGTTGTAGTGCATCTGCTGCTGTTGGAGCTGCTTATGGTGCTGGTGAGGCTTGTGTTGCTGTCGGTGCCTCTGATTGTGGTGCATCAGCTGCTGATGGTGCTGCTTGAAGCGGTGTCTGTCATCTGAAATACAGTCCTCCACACCTCCTGTTCTGACAGCCCTTCTTCCTCCCAGTCTCTCAGCGTCATTCGTGTCTCCCATCTCACACACCAACATTTTCATCATATTTGTCCTCACACTTCAAACATAAGTTCACCGACAAGTTCTAAAAGTTCTGTAACTTTCAAAGCACATTTCTTCGTTGCAAGGAAGCAGGTTAGACACATCTCTTACTGTGTAGCTGTATTTACGTCAGCCTGAGAATGTTAGCTTAAGTCCCAAAAGCTCCCACAAATGCCACTCCTAGGATGAGACTATAGTATTAGGTACCATAATATTAGGTAACACAGCATTAAGTATTCGTTATCCATGACATATTTGATCGATTACCTTTTGTCATCAGCGTATGGGCAAAAATTATTTAAACTAACGCTGTTTCTTCGTCAAATGATTTCTCATCAGATATTTGTCGTTTTGTGCTGTGTCCAGGCACAACACACATATTGGCAGAGCAACAGGCTTGTCCGATGGTTCGCAGGATTTTTTATTGTTCTAATCAACTGTTGCACTTGAAAACTGAAGAGAGCATTTTTTCACAGCCAAGTCATTTAAAGTGACAAATGTGTTCTAGTAATGTCCATATAGAATTTAGCTTCTAAGTTTGGAGATAATTCCAAACATTCACTTGCTAAAACTGAGTATTTATTTCACACATCCTCAACACGCTCAACACTATGGACTATTTCTACTAAGTTTTAAAATTTTTTTGCTCCAAATATATTATACTTACGTAATAACTTTTTCAGTCTGCAACAGAGATCCAAGTAATTCATTCGGTCGGAAATTACTCTTAATATTGACAACATTCATAAGGATTAAAAAATGATCAGAAGTATTTTAATTTCATGAGCATTGACTATATTTTTCCTGATTTTGATAATTTTCCTGAATATTGAATAGAATAGAATAGAATAGAATAGAATTAGGCTATAGGAACGAACCTTCTGGCCCATTCTTGGGTCGGATAATTACTTCGATAATTATTCGGTTGTTTACCCAAGTCCCATGCCGTATTTCTAGCCGCGTCAACCATGTCGGCAGCGGGATTCGAACCCGGGTCTTTCCGCTCGCAAGCAGACTCGCTCACCAGTCGACCAAGCTGGTGATACTAGGCAGTTCCCGTGGAAATTCTACGATTTATATTTGACTAATTTGAAATTATTAAAAAGATGACTGAATTAAAGATTTATAACGAATTATTGTGTTTTTTATGAATACTTTTTATTAATTCCAATCAAAACTTCCTTTCTGCATCTTATCTACCGATAACATAGCTCAGATAGTACCCATTGAAATTCCTTGGTTTAAAGTGATCAAATTAAGGGTCTATGGAATAAAATACGTTTTCAGTTTACCCGTGGTACTATCAGAACCTGAATATTTTTCATGAATATATACAGAACTTAAATTCTGTATCTTATCTAACGATAACATGGCCGTGTAGGAGAAAAAGGCCAATAATGTCAAAAAATAGTGTAATATATATATAGTGATCCGGTGCCTTCATATATCCGGCGTCTCTTATCAATTCTGATTTCAGTTCAATCACTTTTCTTCTTTAATAGATAAGAAGTAATGGGATGGATACACACAGCTACAGAGAGAGAGAGAGAGAGAGAGAGA
>VCRD01003333.1:23165-52168 GCA_006783055.1 Trinorchestia longiramus | reverse complement strand
AGAGAGAGAGAGAGAGAGAGAGAGATGGAGATACTTTGTCTATTATACATGTGCTAGACAGTTTCCGTGGAAATTCCACGATTCAAATTCGGTTATTTTAAAATTATTATAAAAATGAACGTATTAAAGATTTACGACGAATTATTGTGTTGTAAATGAATATTTTTCATTAATATACATATATATAGAACTTCCATTTTGTATCTAATCTAAAGATAACATGACTCAGATAGTACCCGTTGAAATTTCTTGGTTTAATAGTGATGAAATTAAGGATCTATGAAATAAAATGCATTTTTCACTTTTACCCGTGGTACTATCAGAAGGTGAATATTTTTCTTGAATATATACAGAACTTCCATTTTGTATCTTACCTAACGATAACACGGCCGTGTAAGAGAAAAAAAGCTAATAACAGAAAATATAAGTATTTTCTAGTGATCCGGCGCCTTCGGTATCCACAATACAATGCTTGTAATACATGCAAACCTGTTCTGATTTCAGTTCAATAATTTTTCTTCAGTAATAGATGGGAAGTAATGGGACGGACACACACAGATGCAGAGAGAGAGAGAGAGAGAGAGAGAGATAGAGAGAGATGGAGATACATAGTCGATTATATATGTTAAGTAGAATGCAAGATAATGCATAGTCCCCTCTCAACAGTACGAATGAATATTTTACGTATTCTTTGGTTTAATGATTAAGATAGAAATGAAAGCAATGAAAAAATTCCGAACACGACACTAGTTACATAGGTTACACTCCGCACCTTCATGGATTATTGAGTAAAATCTTAGAATTATCTGCGACCCAAAGATCACCTCTCCATGACACGTGTTCTTTCTGCTTGAAATGCGGATTGCTTCACTTGTGTTACACGATCTTCTTAACGAGGGACACCCATCCTTTACCTTGCCTATTTGTGGGGTAACTCGAGCCACACAACTTCCATTATATCTTCTCATTACGGCCTCAGATTTCAGCCGTAACTATCGGAATTATTTCCTCGGTTCGGCGCTAAAATCAACTAGAAATGGAATAGACAGGAGGATTTGTGTTTGACCAGCATAATAACTGGGGTGAGTTAGTGTTAAATGTGGGTGCTGTGTTAATTTTGGGCGTGTGAGAGGATTATATTTCCCTTGCCTGCTAACGCCCTGAGTCATTCCGTGTGACAGACACCTAGACTTCATATCAATGATACACGAATTTGAAATAGAATCTAGTATTTAGTTTCCCAATTAGGATTTCAAGATATGCGAAAAGAAAATTTTTTCACAGAACCCAACTTTTAGCCTAAAAATTTTCGAGGTAATTTCTTGATGCAGCTTACTAGCGCAGTTTTCGTTGTGCTATTCTTTACGAAGAGCATAAGAATGCAGAAAAGATCTATACTATATTATCCCACTATACCGTATGTCCCACAAAAACCCGAACCGAGTATTTATTTTCCCCTATCAGTAATATTCGACTTATTGTATGCTCTTTTCTATAGATTAATTTTGAGGGATAATTTTGCTAGATATTAAATGTTTATGGTATTCTTATGATGGTATTACTGATACGGGACATACGGATTCGGGTTTTTGTGGGATATACTGTATAATAATACACTGTTTGTTGCTTGCTTGCTTGGGCCGTCTCTCTGTCACGCTTTTAAGGATTTAGATAGGATAAAATTCGTCTACTGAATAACAAGATGAGATATGAAATTTCATCCCTAAATTATGATGGCGAATATAGTTTCTGGAATATATACTCGAAAGTCAAAATACTGCATTAAAGTTTTTGATCCTGTCGTACATTCTCTATTTCGTATCTTTTTTAAGCTGAATTTCTTTGTAGCTGTTGAAACTTCGCACGGGGTAGAGGCCAAATATTCTGAGTGAAGGTTCTTGGTTGGGTCACTGCAGGTAGTCCCGATACGGAACCCAGTGCTGGATCATTACAATTTTTTATTCCCATGCAAGATGGGGGTAACATTCGTTTAAAAGGTAACATAGATACAGTCTTCTTCTCCTCAATGACTGCATGTTTCTAATTCAAACTATGTTATTCGACCAGCACCTTTACATCGACAGTCTCATCTAATGGACTCACTGTGTCTAAAAAACGGCTTCGCTTTGAAAAAGAGCTCGGTACTATTTGATAATATCCCTCTTGTGAGAGTGGTACATGGATTGCTGTATCTTTGATTGAGTTTTTGATCCCGTTGTGCGTAAGCTATTTTGAATATCTTTTACCAGCAAGTTCCAGGAGCTCCGTTTGCCTTTCTACCTTAGCAATTTGATGGAAGAAGGCTTTCCTCATCAAGAAGTTATCAACTACCTGCGACAACCCAAAATAATAAGCAGAATATAACTTTTCTCAACTACAAGATGCTTCTGAACTGCTTTAATATCGTAGAACGGGGATACGCTGTTTCATCTACATGTATGTTTTTGGATACAAATTGTATCTGAAAAATTCATGAGAACAATGGAAGAAACCAGAAGGAAGGAAACGCAGGCTAGCACGCGAGAGGAAAAGAAGGAAAAGACCTCAGCAAAATACCAGTGATACGGCCAATGTTCCAGCCATGGATGCTAAGCTCAAGAGGAGAGCTATCTCTCAAAAACTTACCAAAAATGCGAAGGAAGGATGGACAGTGATCGTGAACAAAAGCGTCTAAAGAGGTAAACTTCGTCGAAAGAAAGCAATGAAGAGAAAAGAAAGATGGATAGTGCAAGAAAAGTTGAAGTATGCGCTGCGATGTCACAGGAAGAAATAAAAGAAAGGAGAAGATTAGAAAGGCAAAAATTTGTGGAAAGGACAGCCACCATTTCGCAAGAAGACTTGAACGATAGAAGAAGAATTGAAAGAGAAAGGTTTTTGGAAAGAACAGCTAACATGTCTCAAGAAGACTCGCAAGAAATAGAAAAATTGAAATTGTTGGAATTGGTGTTCATAGGCGAGCACCACTGGAGTATTTTCACGGAATCCCTGCCGTCATTTTTGACGGCTGGGTACTCTAGTTTACTTATATAATGTAGAGTTAATGAAGAAATATCGTGGTGTTGCTGTAATGGACACGTCATTGCTTGTAATCGGTGACATATCCCTGACGCGTACCGGCCTCTAAAAGCTGTATCCCACGGTTTAAATGTGACTAATTTGAAATTATTATACAAATAAATGTATTAAAGATTTACGACAAATTATTATGCTGTAAATAATTTTTTTTCATGAATATATACAGTACTTCCATTCGGTATCTTTTATCTTCATACATAATATAACATGGCCTAGATAGTAACCATGGAAATTCAACGGTTTAAAAGTTATAAAATTAGGATTTACGAAATAAAATGTATTTTTCAGTTTCATTAGTGGTATTATCAGAACCTAAATATTTTTCATGAATATGTGCAGAACTTCTATTCTGTATCTTATCTACCGATAACATGGCCGTGTTGGAGAAGAAGGCTAATAACGGAAAAAATAGTGCATTTGACAGTAACCCGGTGCCTTTGGTGTTCACAATAGAATGCTTATAATATGTACATATATATCCGTTCTGATTTCAGTTCAAGAATTTTTTTTCTTCAGTAATAGATAGGAAGTTATGGGACAGACACACACAGATAGATAGAGAGAGAGAGAGAGAAAGATGGAGATACACTGTCTATTTTATATGTAGATGAGTAGTTTTATCATCAGCCTTCTTCCCTTCAATATGGAAACTCCTTTGGAAAGGTAGCGTCTAGAAGCAAATGAATGGAAGAAATTTATTAAACAACACGTGAACTTTTTCACCTATTGGACTATTAGTATTACATTGCGGTATTGATCAGCTCACTTCATTGGTTGCTTATTATTCTCCAGAATGGTTGATTGGATACTACGTTGGTGCTCCTACTGCGTCGCAGTCAATATTCTGGATTGTTGGCTTGTAAGTCAGGTTTGTGCTCGAGTTCCCTGCTGCCGATGGCTGGCGATCTATCTGCTCCTAGCCGTACAAAATATGGACACAGTCAACACTCCAATTCGGACCTAACGAGCGCTAATCATTTGCCGTAGAAAACACGCTCCCAAAAACCCAAAAAGAGAGCACGACTACGAGCAAAAAGCGAAGTTCAAAGAAAACGACAGCCATTTGAAGGGAGAACACTAGCGGGCCGAGGCAAAAACGAAGCCCTCCGCAGAATATCATTGCGTGGCGAGGGCCCCACAGAAAAGAGCCTTCATTATGGCCTCGCCAAAAAATCTGATTGAAATGAGCGTCTACGAAGGAACAAAAAGCACCACTTCGAGACGGAGCTGGAATTGCTTGTCTCTGTGAGACCTCTCGAGACTCCACGCATTTCTCCGTGATTTTTATTTCTTGGCAGCGAACATTTATACGAAGCGACTTCAAATTAGCAAAACTTTTTTGTAGGCATGCATTCTTAGACAGACTAATTGTTTGAGTGGTGTTTGCAGCAGTGTTTGGAGCCATCCTCAGCTTCCGCACCTCGGCTGTGAGACTCACCAATTATTTCTACTAAAAATCTGTTTTCTTCTGACACGAGAACATTGCAATTTTATTCTACGGTTCGTAGAGGAATGAATATCTTGCTGCTTCTTTTATTTTCCCATTTCCCTCCCAGAGAGTGTAGCAATTTCCAGTTTCACTTCCAGAGACTGCAGCAATCTTGGAATTTATAAACTGAATTTTCACTCGTTAAGTGGCGGAGGTACGATCGCTAAAAAATTAAATGCACTTGTAAATAGTGAGTGTGCGTGATGTGATCCCCACTCAAATATTGCAATTTAATATTCACTATGAATGAGTAAAGCTGTCACTCTAAGTTTAACCGATATTTGCCGACACGAAATTAATTCTTTAAAAAAATTACAATCCCTTAAATAACATTCCAAAAAATGTCTGCTTCAATTTCTAAATGAGAAAATTGAACATTACCTTGATATTCCTCTTTTATGTGATTATCATCATAATGAAAGTTATTATAATTAGTAACTATTATTAAGCTAAATGTAACAATGAGGGATTGTTGTCACACCTTGTCTTGTTCTCTCACGTGATTGAGGTTATCACATGGAGTGCTGACACAGAGAGCACAACACGCGACTGCTGATGCTTTGCTCTGGTGTTTCTGCCTCGTTTTCACCGCTGTCCAGCAGCCCGCCACAGCCAGCCTCTTGCTGCTCAACTGCTATTACCCACTAACATAGGTAGCATCGAAAATTGTTTCTCTCATTTCACATGGGTCGTAAATTCCTGCGTTAAGGCACCGTGATGCCGCTTGCAATTGAAACTAAAGCCATGTTATACGGTATTTTTGATATTTTCACATGAATTTTGCAGTGCAGTATCATGAGAGGGTATTTGTTGTTAGATAAAGGGTGGTTTCACTGTGCTGGGGAGCGGAGGGAGGAAGGTTCATTAGGATCCCTTCACACACCAACTGCGAAGACAAACTCGCTCATGTCAGAGCATCTCTAAATTGCACCGGCTGAAAACTAGATTCAAGCCATCTTTTAATTGAGTCCTCACCAGCCCCAGCTGGCTTGAGGGGTCGCCCTTTAAAAATCCAGATGGTCTTAGAACCGCTCGTAAACCAACGCTCCGAAGACTGCATTTTGAGCAGCTTGGCGGTTGGGTGGGGAGGGGGGAGCGAGTAGAGAGAATAACGGACAGAGAAATCGCTGAAGGGACCAAATTTTGAACGTAAAAGTGAAAGAACTTCTTTGTCGCTGCGACCATCGTTGCAACACGCTCTAGGGTGGACTGACACCAAGCGTTGTGCAGGCAAGTGTCGTGGCACAATAATTGTGTGCCGATCCAGTAGTTTACTATATTATAGTAAACTACTGGATCGTAATCGCCTCTGTCAGCGCTGTGTTAGCGACAGCACGGGAGTGGACTACTTGCAGTTTTTCCCGTGGAAAATATATTATATTTACCACGGGAAAAAATGCAAGTAGTCCACTAGTGCTGTCCACCCTTCAATTGTGGAGGTAAGACACGGCCCACGGCATAGTTATGTTGTGATTCTCTTTTATCATTACTTGAGTGCAACTACAACCATCATCAATAGGGAATCAGAATCACCATCGTCATTGGCAGTCGGCAAGCGTTGTCGACAATCGTCATTCTGAGTCAGAACATACGCGCAATTGCAAAAACCAACTGACAACAGAATATGAAATTTTCAAGTTTCTGTTAGTTAGTGAAGTAGAGGTTGACTATTAATGGTACTAGATAACGAGGAAATT
Source organism: Trinorchestia longiramus (assembly GCA_006783055.1). Classification (NCBI taxonomy): domain Eukaryota; kingdom Metazoa; phylum Arthropoda; class Malacostraca; order Amphipoda; family Talitridae; genus Trinorchestia; species Trinorchestia longiramus. Next base: position 45,907 of record VCRD01003333.1, on the reverse strand, counting down.
AAAAATCGAGGGTTAATGCACAGGAATTGTGGACTGTGAAGTAAAGTATCGTGAGCTTTTGAGGGTATTCTATGAACGAACGTGAGTATAACTGTTTACCACATTTACCAATGACTAGGTACATCAATATTAAACAAAAAATGTATTATATCAATGATTTATGCGAGAGTCGAAATGTGTGCCATTTCCAAGTAAACCTAACCAATTTTTCCATTATAATCAGAAAGCAACGGGACCTGCAGCAGATAAAAGGGCTGCCGCGCTTGTCTGTTGGTTAAAAGTTATGGCTTCTGAAAGAAGTCCAGAGCCCACATGAATTTAATATAAATTTAACACGTTAAGTACGGTTGCCTAGCCGGTGCAAATCTTTACTTTGTATATACAGTCACTAGAAAGCTTTGAAAAAATTACAGAACCTAACCTGAGTGACCCATCGGTGGGTCACTTTGCACTCAACGTGTTAAAATAAAAACCGAAGGTGGTTGGCGCAATCTTTTCTAATTCTGAAATTACCAGAATTCTAACGAAAGATTCTAATTGATGAATGACAACGATCGCTTTATTGGTATTTCTGTACACAACACGGCCGAGACATTTCAGTGAAATTACAAATGACACGACTTGTGCACACTCCAAGTAAGCCACGTGTACCGGAAGAATAAAACAAATAAAAAAACGAAAATTGCACTTGGTACAAAATTCCTGAATCTGCAAACAGAAATACTGTCGACTACCAGTCTGTGTGACGCGGAAATTGGCAGCGCTCCTGTAGTCCCACCAATCAACTCTGGTCCGCGCCGGCGACCAATACGCAGACCACTTCACATTTCAAGACCATAACGAACAAATCAAAAACTAAATCTCTTTATTACGCACGTCCGTGCCAATACAGCGCTAGTCTCAATAATCCGACGTCCAGTCGTTCTTCTTTCGTCGCTTTTAGAGCGAGCAGAAATGTGGCGAATTGGCTCAAAAATCTACGGGGGCTTTCACAGCATAACTGAGCGCTCGCTCCACACTGCACTTGTAAACAACAGAAATGGAACCGCGACTGGAAGCAACATGAACCAACTATTTTACTAGGATACCTGATATTAGAAATGTTACCATACATACTACATATGCCAACCCATGGACATGCGTGGAAATAAATCTAATTTTTCATAAATAAAAATTTGTCGCAATCAAGCAACCTTACATGAAGATGTCATGCATGGCTGTCTGACATGACCATGTCATGTATGTTTGATGGACAGCATGAGGGCTGCTTGCTGCTGCTTCATTACAGCTGGTACTGTCACCAGGCAATCTAGTTATTATTCTTGAAACTAGTGTTATCGGTGAGAACCTGGATGCGTATCTCAGTGACAGCTGTTGGAAGCGATATCAATTAATGCAACAAATATCATGTGCAATGAAACTCTGGAGTAAAGAATACTCAATGATGTAATTGCTTTGCATAAATTGTTTCTTCTTAATTTTTATTCATCATGTACTCAAAACGGAAAATCTTAAAACAAGTGGAAGGCGTTTCCACATCGTTCTCGACCTGCTGTTCCGAGCAACTGAGAGCCGTAATCTTGCCAACCAAAGCATCGATGATTGACCACCACGAAGCTAAAGCTTAAATCATAAAACAATCAAACACAGGCTCAATGCCTAGAAAATTTAAATGCTGAAAGCTTTTTCCTTCGTCGCTGTGACAGGCGAGTCTGGCACCGCCAGCGGCAAACTTGAGACCACGAAAATAATCTGAAAAATAAAAATGCCTTCTTTGCACGTCAGCTGCAAGCATGAGCGGCCAGTTTGACTTGTCAGTAGACATAGAGGCAGACAAAGAGAAAAATTTGCAAATAAAAAGTGATGAAATAATAGGCGAAGATATGAAGAAAGAACTTTAATAGAAATTAAGAAAGAAGAACTTAAATATAATGTGTAAATGATCTTAAGAATCTGGAGGACGCGGCTAGAAGATGGCGATATAAGCTATAAAAAGATTGACTGACAAAATATTCAGACTTTGTAGACTGGGGACTTCAGAGCCCTACAGCCTAGAAGTAAGTTAGACTTGAATATCATCAACTGTACTAGCATCCGGACTAGAATTGATTGATTGATTGAGGCTCTTAAGAGTATTTTTGATTCTATAGTCGGTCAGGCCAAATAGTCAAGCAATCAGGCTCTTAATTCACAAGAGGACTATTGCCTTTGGTCAGGTGGGCCAGTTGAAAGGTGTTTGAGCGTCCAGATGTGTAAGTTGTAAGTTAGACGATGCCACAAGACGGACACTAGCTCAGTGGTCTGCTGTTCATGCGGGTAGCGTGGTCCACAACAGCTGTCAGTGGCAGCTCACCGTCCACGGTTGGGTGATCACTTCAGTGCTGCAAATGAGGATGTCTCTCCCTCCCCTCCATTTTCCTGGGATTCCATTGTAGCCACGGCAATCGATGAGTTGAAGTGCGTTGCAGTTTCGAATATTCTCTTCTTCAATTTTGAGGTGATAATTAGGGTGATCAAAATTTTCTTCAGTGCTCAGGACAAAATCATTCCAAGTCAAGTGGTTTTACCATTAAAAGCAGCTTTACTATTCAGAAAAGAATGTGGCATCAAATCAGGAAAAGTATATTTTTTAAGCTGATCGTCCTGAAGTTTTCACGATTGCAGAACCCAAGTGCTGTGATTGTTGGCTGCGTGAGGTCTGATTTACTTGTCCAAAATTACTTATAAAACCTTCATTCGTAGGAGTCGTTTGAATTACATGAGTCATAAAAACCAATAACACTCAAAAAAGGTTTTGGGAACGTACACTCTGTAAAATACACTCCTCTCATTAACTTAGAAAATCAATACAAAAAAGGGAAAGGGTGATGAAGGACAATGATGCAATATCTCGTCTTTTGGTAAGTTTTACGCAACATTAAGCGAAAAATATCGGTTAATGAATGACATAGGAGATGTTTTTACAAATGCTCTTCCTCTCAGCTTTCCACTTCAGGTTACAGAATTACGCTCTTTACCAGGAAGCATCTATTGCTAATTCATCTCTTCCACTCAGGAGATGCCGTTGTAGATTGGATTCAAATTCCTTGTCAATATTAAAGCTACAAAATTGGTGTATTCTCACCTGAATGAAGTCATGGTATTAATTCACTGCTAAAACAACGCGTGAGAGGTCAAAAAACAGGCTTACTGTCGCTGAGCTTCGTTCACTGAAGTCCTGGTTTTTGGATTGTGAAGTGCCAGGATCTTGACCCGAGAACCGCTGGTCCAATTACCCTAAATATTTATTTATTCCCTAATATATGTACATTAATCATTATTATAGAAGCCTTCTATATATTATAATATAATACATATATACTGAGATTTGGTTTAAAATTGAATCATGATAGTAGAGTTTACAGTAGATTACAGTTTGCAAGAAGTAAAGGCCTCAGAAAGTAAGCGAAGAGAGATAATTCATCCTAGGTCATTTTCATGGTAGTGACTCAATTTGAACATTGCACAATACCACTTGCACAATACTTTTTGTGTTTGTGTTCATAACTGGTACGCCCTTTTTCCTCTCAAACCTGAGGAATACCTAAGTAATTTGTCACTCATCACAAACAAGTTCACAGAGCAGTAGTTTCACGTACAAATTTTTAATCGAGTTATTACTTATAAATAAAAAAGAGCTCGTTTCCTTCCGATCATACATTTTCTGTCTGCACGAATCAAGATGTGTTGACGTAAATTTTTGTCAGCGCGTGTACACATTTCTATCATTCCGTCTGTCAACACGTATACGTGCTTATCATTCTTTTATCTTCGTCGCCCTCAGCCACTCGAGTAATTTTTTCGAGTGTCATTAAAATTCAAGAGGCTTACTAGACGTACGACGATGCGGTGACCGCAAGAACCACTTAGGACTCGTCGTAAGCTTGTCGTAACTCGTGTGCCGCTTGTCGTAATTCGCTTGCCGACACACCATCTGTTTACCGGCCGCCATCGTCGAGTTCAGCAGTAAACGAGCAAAGTTGGAGCAGGCAACCGCCTCTGGATGTAATCGTGTGTGTGCTCGACAGCGCTTTAAGTTCATGCCAGGAATCCAGCTCAAATTTCTCTAAGATTTTCAGACACCGACTCGTCGGGCAGGTTCAGCTTCTTTTCTGGTCAACGAAAATTAATGGCATCCTGGAAGGTTATTGCACAGCCCGTGGCGCTGTATGAATATGCTCGTGTGTCTTCTGCAGTCGTGACGATTTATTTATGTTGTTTTTGGGAGTTCAAACAAAGGTTTCTCAAGATCCTGGGATATTATTTGGACAGCATGCTGGAGTCTTTGAGCTTTCCAGAACTGTACTTATTTTTCAGATGCACCATGAATACATTTTTTCGCTCGTCATCGATCAATGTATGAGTATCATGCGTCACTTACGTTAGTATACAAATTCATTAGTCATTTTCATTAACATCGTAAAATTATGCTGGAAATTTTGTCTGTTTCTTTAAGAGTATGTAAAGCCTCCTTTGGAGCTCTAGCTGTATGGGATTGATCAATCAAGATTGCTTTCATCAAACCCTTGGCTGTAATAACCAGCTTGCAGTCAACCTGGCACTACCAGTCCAGCTTTCGCTGCTAGCGAATTATTGAATGAGTTAGTAAGTAAATAAGTATATACATATATATGGATGTGAGTTCATAATATATATAATTATACACATTATATGTATATGTACTCGTACACATATATGTAAATACACACACATATATATATATATATATATATATATATATATATGTAAATACATATATATATATATATATATGTATATATATATATATATATATTATATCTGCAGCTGCTCTCATGAAACTATCTAAACAAAACAAAACAAAAACGTATATTTCCAATAAAGTTGGTACATAAGAAATCTAACAGCATTGGTTTTTAAAGATGCTTTATCATAAAATCCTTAAGTGGTAGGTATTCTACGCATAGCATAGTATCATAGATGATAGAACAGCAGTACCCACGGGTATACGTAAACATTCACATCACGCAATGAACGTTAAATATACAGGGGGAAACAATGAAACTTCGCTTTTTCAATGATGACTTAAGAGGTAATCATTGGTGATACATATAAATTCTGACGTGGTAGGTATTATACGCATTTTAGGTGATAAGCGAAATATTTTCTTTAGGTAAAGCTTAGACTTGACATCATTAAATTTAACTGAATTGGATGTTTAACATCCGAGAAAGACCGAAAAAGGAAAATTACGAGAGCAAAAACTTAAAAACATAAAGTTGTAATTTTTATTAAATTGAAATTGTAATTTCTAATTACTGGTTGACCGTATGGTATGGCTTGCTGATGATCGATTTAATTTAATCATTATTACAGTTATCTGTAAATATCGTGTTTAATATGAACGGGCGTTACATATGTATCCGAGAAAGAGAGTAAAAAAATAAGATATAACAGTGAATGTGTCAAATTTTCAATACTTAGATGTTGATATAGATAAGAAAAGCTGTAGTAGACTAAAGTTCTGAGGTTTCACAGTCACTTATTGTAGCAAAGCAATTGCTGACATTGACGGATAAATTTTTTGATTTTGCCTTCGACAAGTAGAAAAATAACGTAAAAGATTACATTATATATATATATATATATATATATATATATATATGTATATACATATACATACATACATACATACATATACATACACACATACGCACACATACACATATGCGTATATATACGAGTATATACATCTAAAAGCCTTGGAAGAAGAATAATCTGAAGAGAAAACACTAATTCGTATAAAATTCTATTTAGCTTTAGGCAAAACACAATTTGTTTTCTATCAAGAAAATTTTTTTGTGCTCTATGAAAATTGAACCTTTTTAACATGTTAACGTTTATCAGGTTAAAAAAAACACTAATTTATAAGCCTGAAATATAACAGAAAAAAAGTAAAAAGTAAAAAACATCCCGGTTTTTGATAAAATTAAATTAGTCGATTTGACTCCAGAGCTGAGGAATTATAGCACGAGTTTGACATTTACGTATGTTTCGTTTGAATATTGTTAGCTATATTTCAGTTTATACTTGAGTTGTGTGACACAAGCACATGGTAGACACTTATATGGAGCATGTTTCGTTACTAAGTTAATTTTGTTTAATCATGCATAGGAGCTAAGATTTCTGTATTTGTTTGCTACTTTGATATGCGAAAATGATGTGTCACATTTTTTTTAAATTATTAATTGATTAATTTTTCTTCACATGCGTGGGCAGTTTATTCCAAAGCAATGCACCTGAAATTGAAAGAGCCCTTTGTCCAGCATCGGACGAGCGGAAACTGATGTTAACATCGTGTCGTCGATCAGGTTTCACACCCTTGGTGGTGGGTGGATGGAATTTAACAACGTTGGTAGAACTTTGAGGGCGATATAGAGAGGAAAATACATACCTGACTTTGTAAATGAGTAGTCTTTGTTCTAACGGGGTCCAGTTAAGCTTTTCCATGAGAGGTGTTGCATGATCGTTCCTTCTGAAATTTCCTTTGCATACTACTTTAGCAGCAAAATTCATACATTTCTGTAGCTTTTTTTGAAAACCTTTAGGTATATCTCCCCAAACCAAGTCACAGTAGTCAAAGCGGGATGACACTAAAGATTGGATGGCTAATAATCTAGTTTTTTCGTCAAGCATGTTCTTCACGCGGCAATGTACCGTTAATTTTGCTGCATGTTTTTTCCACGTGGGATGTGAAAGACATGTTTTCATCAAACCAGACGCCCAAATTTTTTACTTTTCCTACTGGTTCAGTAATGTCATTTCCTAACGTAAAAGTTAAATTCGGGAGCTTTTTTATTGTGTTCTTAGAACCAAAAATGATGCACTGTGTCTTGCTTGCGTTAAGCTTGAGACCATTTTGGTCGTACCATGATTTTACGTGTTTTAAACGTATTTCAGCATTTGATTTTGTCTGAGATAGTTTGGCCGGCACGCTTGTCATTGCAATTTGTACGTCATCTGCGTACATAGAAATTTTCGTGTTTGACGGCATGGATGGAAAATCATTGATGAAAATCGAGAACAGAAGTGGACCGAGAATAGAACCTTGTGGAACGTCGAAATCGTTTTGTATGGGTGATGAAATTGTGTTTTCTAGTCGGACTGCGTGAGAGCGGTTTGCTAGATAACTCTGAAACCACTGTGTGGCGATTCCTAAGTTAGAGGAGGTTGTGTCATGAAGAAAGCACAACTGCATTCACGAGTTTTTGAAGTTTAATTTGTAATGTAATGAGAGCGTTGGTTGGTGAATGATCTCAGAGACAGAGTTTTGAAAGGAGGATGACTGGAGTGGGGGGTGGGGGATACCTGTGGGGATTTTTGTGGGGACACATAGGGGGTTACCCACGAAGATACTCACGGAACTACACGTGGGGATACTCGAGGGGTTACTCATGGGGATACCCGGAGAGGGACCCATAATGATACCTGAGGTACCCTCTTTCCCCACATGGTTGTCTTGTGTCTGCCCACCAGCGACGGCGTGTGCAATCGTCGGCATCTTACGCACCGCTTCCTAATCAGAAGACTCATGCTCAGAAGCGGCAGAACTAAGAAGCATCTTTATTCGTAGGCTCCTCAAATAAAATGAATATTTTATGAACAAAGAGAAATGCTTACAGTGTGCATTGCTCGCAATACACGCAGTCTTTGAAATAGAACACGTACTTTTGATTGTTTCTCTTAATGTTGCAAATCTCACACACATAAATAATATCAGCGGACCCAATGAGATCAAAGTAACTACTGCAGCACCTGCGTGAGAGAGAGAGGCTAGAATAATACAGCGAGAAGGAAAATTAAGAATAAAGAATAAGAAACTGCTCATTGTATGTTGTATAGAGTTGTAGAAACGGCTGTTCTAAGACTGCAAATTTAACACATATAATGTCGTAACATCCTCATCATTGAACTGAACAGCATTTCCAAAACATGAAAAGTTCATGGCTGTTCAAACGCTGCTACACTCACCCACCCACCTGCGACCATGCAGCAGAACACGAGGGATGCTCTGTGGCATCTTCGCCCCTCTGCATCAAAGCAACGGAGTGAAAAACTGCGGCAGTGCAACTGTGGCACTACTGCACCTTTACATAATGGGTACTGGGTGGTGTGGTACTGGGTAATGGGTCTTGGTGTGGTACTGGGTAATGGGTCTTGGTGTGGTACTGGGTAATTGGTGCTCGTGTGGTACTGGGTAATTGGTGTTCGTGTGGTACTGGGTAATGGGTGCTGGTGTGGTACTGGGTAATGGGTGCTGGTCTGGTGTTGTGTACCGTTTTATTGTGCTGGTTTTCCTAAAGATGAGATTTCATTAATCTCAGGCACTTGTCAGCATTTGCTCATTACGCATTTTCTCTCTCAACGAAAAGAATTGCTATTTTTCCGCGGGTATCTTCGTGTATTCCCACGACAAGAACCCGCTTCTCGTGTACAGGACCCGCCAAGCTCTGACGATCAGTAGCACATCAAAGGTGAGGGGACCACCGCCCCCTCATCCCAGTGTCCGGTCATTAGCCAGCCTGTAGAGGCCTATTAGAGCCACATTAGACGGTCATGGTGACTTTAGTTGCACTCAACGCTGACACTGATCAGCTCCCTCACTTCCTCCTTACGCTGACTGTTTCTGTTCAGTTCCCTGACACTGCAGTCAGCTGATGCCTCCTGGTGCTTGCATGAACAGCTTGTGTTGTTCCAAGCACTCAGCAGGCACATAGTCCTAAACTAGAACATTTTTATAACATTTAAAAAACATTATATTGAGAGTAAAATGTTCAGTCTCATATAATCCTCCAATGTTTCTAAATCGGTCATGAAGTCGTACCTAGAAGTCAACGCTTGTAGTTACAATAGAATTTATAGGAATTATCATTTGAGTTTAACTGAAAAGACCCATAAATTATCTTATGGGTCAGGGGATCCCAGCGCTACTTCTGCATCTAGCTTAAAAAAAGCGTTACTGCAGTCAAGGTATTAGAAAAATATGATTGAACATAGCTACCACACAACAGTTCTTTAATAAAAACTACGTCTTGATGTACGTATTTACACCACAATGTTACTCTCTTAAACTGCGATAGTTCAAAGCTTATAAAGTAGATTTTTATCTCCTTGAACTAAAAGTTTTTGGATTTCAGTATGCTTTCGATTGTTTAAAAAAACCGACGAACAGCTGGGTTGGGCGCAGGGATGCCTTGTGGCTTGGCAGGTCACGTAAGAATCTTATTGAGCAATCGAAACTTGGACTGAGCCTCATAGTGGCTGATGGCGCTCTGCAACTCAGGCCACGTCCCAAAATACAGCTCAAAAAGAACGATGTAAACCATATATTTCATGACACAAGTTTAGCTTCAATTGGCTTGTGTGCAACAATGATGATTTTAAACATCATTGTTGCACGCTGTTAAAGATAAGTCCAGTCTGTTTTAAGTTTGAAGTGTTGTTTGGAAAGGGTATTTCACTTTATGATATTGTTCAATTGGCAATATTGTAATCTTTGAATATAGTCCATAAATTTATCAGCTAAATTTGAAAATTATTTCAACGATTTCAAACAGTAGGTTGTAACTTTGTAACTTAGCTTTGAATGAATGAGACACTTTTTATTTATGAGGTTTCATGGTCACCGAGACAGCTTGGCTGTACGATGGTTGTGTCCTGGAGACAGACGAATAAAACAAAGATTGAAGTATTCTGCATGTTAGTCCAGCCTGCTATCTTTTGTTTTACTTTTATTAGTTTTAATTATTTATGAAGTTTGAGCTACAGAAGTTGACTTGCATGACTGCAATCCGTATCAGAGTTACCCTGGAACTGCTTGTGTTCGGTATGTGTTCTCAAAAAGACTTGTGAATGCAGCAGCCTTATTTATTAACTTAATTCATCATTGTTTTATTGTTACATATGTATTTTAGGCCTTTTTGATTTTTCCTCAGTCCTCAACGCTTCGAACAATAAAAATGTAATCAACGTGTCTGCTCCCCATGATAACGTGTGAGGTGTGTGACGATGGAAGCGAGCAGCCATTCTCTTGCGTTATTAATTGGATGTTAGACTGTGCTGTCTCAAGTTCTACATTGTCTTCTTGAAATTTGAGAGCTCAATAACTTTCCCATTGTCAACTTTTATCTTTAATTTTCGTGGCTCTAAATGTACTAAATTATCTATATTTTTAATTTATTCCTTGTTTTAAGTCTAATAATTTGAAGAACACTCAGGCCTACGTTTCTCTTTTCTCCTTTCATTTCCTTTCAGGCCTACGTTTTGAATCTTCTGAATTTACATTTTTGTGATCAAAACACAAAAATTTAGTCGCGGAAGACCGTGATTTCTCATAAAGTTCAAACTCTGCGTCAGTGTCAAGAATTCAAGAATTTTAGTTTTGGATGAGACCTCCGTGTACGCGCAAATTTTTTCACACAACCGTCGTAATATTTATTGCTGAAGTTCACACGTCTTCATCAGTAGTCGTATACGATCGTGTTGAAGTTGAATTCTGTGCGTTAGATGCTGGTAATACAGTGAAATATTTGAAAATTACAGGCCAAGTTGCAAGTGCATCTATGTAAATGACAATACATAATTATTGCACTTCTTAACGTATTCGAAGAAGATACTTGTACTTACTCTAGTCAGCTAGAGAGAAACAATTACTACAGCTATTCTAAGTTTTTAGTAGACTCAAGTAGCTTCATTCCAAACACCAAGTCAAAAACTTGAAATAAAACTGCACAATTTACGTTTATTACTCCCTCTAATCGGGAAAAATTGGTCCAGAGGGAAAAAAGTCTAAAAATTTAACTAGTGCGTGACATTTTCAACGTTTTACATTACACATTTAAAAATTTCAGAAACAGAGATAATGAGTTCATTTACAGAATGTTTCTCGAAACGTTAAGGCTGAAATGTTTTCCCGACTGTACACCGACCGTTTCCGACCAGAGAGATTATTACATGACGGGGACAGACTACAACCTGATCAAGCTTCAAGAACTGAAGATATCAATTCTCTGTCGTGTGGTGTAGCTTGTGCAAAGCTGAACTATGGATATTCTTTTACGTGGGAATAATTTTCCCTTGACCGTCACAAAATAAAATTTTAGTTTACTCTGCAGTGTGAATTATAAATTTAATTGCAGCTGTAAATTTTCTTTGAGGTATTATTGTTGTTTCAGGTTCATTGATCGTGGATGTCAGTAATAAGGTAGCAATGTTTATTTAGTTGAACTTTCATTTCATCTTTTTCCATAAATTTTATTTTCTTAAGACCTAATTCCATGAAATGTCAAGTTGTACAATAAATGAATTGGAGGAATTTACTTGAGTGTTTCTCACGAGTGACCCGAGTTCTGGTTCACTGATGCGAAGGACAGTGACAGGAACTCTTGAATAAGACTTGTTCATTGCTGGATCATAAATAGTGCTCAGCTATTGAAGAAAACAAAAGTAGCCACGCAAATCTTGTTCATGACACTAGTTTTTGATCATTAATTAGTTCAGCAATAATTTTTTATAAAAAAAGTGACACAAACGTGCAGAATTTAAACTGAAAAATTTCTTAAAATACCAACTAAGCAACTCTGAATTTAGAAGTACATACATCTTGTTGATGAAACACTTATTGTATACATATATCATACACATACATACTGTATATATATATATATATTATACTGTATATGTGCCCTCTGTGTAAAGCACCTTGACTTTAAATTTTATTATAAAATATACCTAAAAAGAAAGTACTGTTAAAAATGCGCATTACTATGTCATTATGAGCAGATGTACATATTCAGATTATGAATAAATCTATATTATGAATATACTTCAACTTGTTGATACAAACATCTCCCATTAAAGCTCCCCTCTGAAGGAAGGGGGGAGATTGGAGGGTGCTGGGCCGGAATGAGACTTTTAAGAAGACGCCTGGCTGCCTGTGAGAGGCACGAGCAAACGCTCAGCTGCCAGGAAGTCAACAAGCGTCGTACAGACTGGCGACGATTAGTAGGCCTCATAAGCCTAGTGGGGGAGGGGTTCTGAGCCCTGCAAGGAGGGGTACTTGGGCCTTGGGGACTTGGGTTTATCGGTGAGTTTCTATAATAAAGTGGATGGGTATTTATTTATTTCCTGATATTAACACGTTTCCTGCGATTGCCTAGCCGGTGCAAATCTTTACTTTATACACATAATCACTAAAAGACTTGGAAAAAATTACAGAACCTAACCTAAGTGACCCACCGGTGGGTCCCATCGCTATCGCAGGAAACGTATTAAAATCTAAGTGGCGCTGAAGTGAGAAGGCTAATGTTATGTTAGATTTGACTGATTACTTGATGGGAAATGGAGCTCCTTTTGTTGTGTAGTACCTTGGATGTTCAAAGGACCATGTTGACGTGAAACACATACTTGCAAACCAAAAAAAATTCTATGCATTGACGTAGATTATATTTAGACTTCATATAAACGAGTCGTATTTAAATCAGAAACTTAAAAATGTGTATGTTTAACTCATACATATCGACTAAAATTAACGGAAAGTTTGTTAAGTAAATAGCTCGATTAAAGCGCTTAGACGACTCATGAACACGAGAAAAGTCCTTTTGTCGTAGGGCTTTATTGAGACGCTGTTGGTGGAGGTTGGGGATGTGAGACCCAAGGGACCCAATTAGATGGGACCAGCGTCACGTGGAGGTTGGGGTTGCAGTGTGTCAGAGGGGCTTAATGGAACAGGAGGTTGTAGACACGCTGGTCATGTAGAATGGGACGCCTGACTGTCGTTGCCCCGTGATGTGGGTTGAAAGCAACAAAAATTTTCTGAATGATAGTTTCGTACGTAAAACGCAAATTAAACATCAGCTCTATTATGATGAATTAGCGAAGACATTTTGCCCTTCAAGTCGCTTCAATTTTGAGTTGGTTTTGCACAAGTTACCTCAAGTTCACTTACTGGCCAAGTCCAGGACTGTGAACATGTATGACAGTACGAATGCACAACGTGAGTAGTAGGTGAGCTTTGGGTGATCTTTAGGCTAAGGTCCTTACGGAAATCGTAGTTATCATTATTTACCTTGGAATGAAATTTAGAACATCACACTTCTGACGTTTCCTGCCACATGACGACCATGACAGGCATGAAACTAATTTTTTAAAACCTACCTCGCATGATGCGTCACTTCCACATCTCCAGTGTCTGTGTTTAGTCCGTGCATGTTTTTTCTGTCAATTTTATTAATGAGACGAACTTTGCGTGTGATTTGATCAACAGCAAAGGACTATTCGGGAGCCCTAATAACTTAAGTGAACCCTTAAAAGTCTACAATGCAAGTAATATTAATTTGTCCCCCATATCAGTCTTCTCATTGGGACGTGCTAATGAGCTGGCTTTTAATTCGCTGTCGGCCTTTCCATTGACAGAACAGCTAATCAACGAACTGCTTAATGAGGGAGGGGGAGGTGAGGGACGATGGGGGTCGAGGGAGAAGAGGGGAGCAGGGTTATGTGTTTTCGAAATGGTCACATGGAGTTTGTGGTTGTTTTTGATAGGCGGTAGGAAGAAATTGCACCGAAAGGTGGATGAGATTGGTAACGTCGGTGGTGGTGGTGGAGATGGAAGCACTGATGGCTGAAGGTGATTGGTTGAGAAGATTTTTTGGAAGTATTTGCAGTGGCTGTGTGCGGTGGTCACCGGTGATGTGAATGATGGATTGTATGGATGTCAGTGGTTGTTGGTGTTGGTGGTAGGAACAGGTAAGAAAAGAGATGTGGATGCGTGGGGGTGGCAACAGGCAACAAGGATAAGTTAAGGAAGAAGAGGAGGCATGAGGGAAGGTATGAGGATCAGGAGGAGGCATGCAGGAGTCTTCTGAGGGTAACAAGTCACCCACTAAAGGGCAGGTAGACCTGTCAGGTGCGGCTGTTGACAGGTCTTCTTGATGCAACACATGCTTCTGCCACTGCTTGCTCTGGACAAGAAACTGTGACAATTGGTCAAGACGTGCAGCCTGACCCATGAGCTTTCTAGGCAACTGACTGAATTTCCTCAACAGGATATGATCGAAAAGCATAATTTCTTGAGGAATATGCTCTTTTAGATCACTAGGGTCAAAATATAAATTTGTCAAGACTTTCAAATCCTAACTTAAATTTCAAAATAAATACATGTGATAGAAAGTTCAACGTACAGACACATGAATAACACGAATTGTTGGCTGGTGTCTGTGTGGTGGACACCAGTGAGCAAACTCTGCGTTAGTTTAGTTGAAATCTTTGCTATTTCATAAAAATAAAATAAAATGTTTGTGCTCTGAAAGTTATACAATGAATATCACTAATGCAATAAATCGTCATTGCCTTTCTACCCGCTCCGCTGATAAAAGAACTTCCAATTTACATTCTAGAAAAAGGGTATAGACCATATTTCTGATAATAATTCACCCCTGAATTCTATTTATTCTTCAATACAATTTTGTTAAATTTCATGTGGAACAATTTTAAAAAAGTGATTCACGCTTTAACCGAAAACAAACTACAACTGACATGAATGTAGTTGAATCTCTGTGCAAAGCAGCACGACACTATGTTTATACATTCATACACACACACACATATATATATATATATATATACATGTGTATATATATATAGATATAACTACAGTGTCGGAATGAAACACGACACATTAGATATTTAAGTATCGTGTTGCTATGAAATGTGCATAAATTTATTAATAGATGCCACCCATGAATGACTTTATTGCATTCTTCCTGAGCGCGTGATGCATCGCCAGTTGCTGGCGCTGCTCCATGACGCTGTTTCTGTTGCGCGGCCTTGTCGCCGTCGTGTTGCCGTCTTGTTGCCGTCTTGTTGCCGCGGCCTTGTTGCCGTCGTGTTGCTGTCTTGTTGCCGTCTTGTTGCCGCGGCCTTGTTGCAGTCGTGTTGCCGCGGCCTTGTTGCCGTCTTGTTGCCGCGGCCTTGTTGCCGTCTTGTTGCCGCGGCCTTGTTGCCGTCTTGTTGCTACAGCCTTGTTGCCGTCTTGTTGCCGCGGCCTTGTTGCCGTCTTGTTGCTGCGGCCTTGTTGCCGCAGCCTTGTTGCCGTCTTGTTGCTGCAGCATTGTTGCCGTCTTGTTGCTGCAGCCTTGTTTCCGTCTTGTTGCCGCAGCCTTGTTGCCGTCTTGTTGCCGCGGCCTTGTTGCCGTCTTGTTGCTGCGGCCTTGTTGCCGTCTTGTTGCCGTGGCCTTGTTGCCATTCAAGCAGTTTTTAAGTATAGCAGCAAGGAAAAATAGGACATAAATACTAGATATCTATTTCATAATTAGTTTGCTTTCAATAGAAATTATTTGGTCAAACAAATAATTGCGATAATCTAACTAGAAATAGTACGTTTTCGATAACAAAGTACACGGAGTTTATGACCAGAATTCAACTATCTTTTGTCATAATGGCAGTCAGTTTATGTAGCTAATTACAGACATTTATGCACCGGAATTTTGATTCAGTGGATATTAGTGACTCTGTGACATCCAAACAGACACAAACATCTACATTATAATTAATAACATCACAGTTCCCTCGTATTTCATTCGGGAATTTAGCAAAAGCGTAGTAAAATGGGTTGGAGTGCAGGATTTCCTTATTTATACACCTAAAAAATATTTTAAACGTAGAAATTAATTGTAGTTAAAGCCATTATACTTCTCCGGCTTAGACACGAAATAAAATATCTATGTACTCTAGATAATTTCCACACGATTTCTAAGAAAGTTCACAAATGAATTAAAACTTGCATTCGTCTAGAACTAAAATACCGTCTGGTACCGGGACCAAAATACCGTCTGATACCGGGACCAAAATACCGTCTGGTACCGGGACCAAAATACCGTCTGGTACCGGGACCAAAATACCGTCTGGTACCGGGACCAAAATACCGTCTGGTACCGGGACCAAAATACCGTCTGGTACCGGGACCAAAATACGGTCTGGTACCGGGACCAAAATATCGTCTAGTACCGGGACCAAAATAACGTCTGATACCAGGATCAAAATACCGTCTGGTACCGGGATCAAAATACCGTCTGGTACCGGGCGGATGGACCGACGGTGGTGTCTGCAGTTCAGTTTTGTCGGTCAACATGACGCGTGGCTCAGTCTTGTGTGGGATGTCGGTTTATTTCCACAAGATTATTTGTTCGATTAAGTTTCAAAATATTTATTTCACATTGAAAAATGTAAACTTGCAAAAATTTTGAATATTTTGATGAAGAACTTCGTTCAAAGCAACTGAAACGTTGTTTTACAGTGCAATGGAAATTCAACTAATTTAGAGCTGATAACAACAGCATATTTATATTGTCTGTTTCATGCGTACATTCCCTGGACATCAACTGGAAACTTGCAGCAGAAATATGAGCTGTGGCAAACAATAATTTATTGGGACGTTAACTTAGTCATTTTAATGGACATAAAAATTCTGAGTTTTACTAGCGGAACTAAATAGAAACGTCTCAGCACAAAATTTCCGGTTCCTTAAAACTTTGTTTGCATAAAACTGAATCAAAAGAGACATGTTTACCAAATATTTGTCATGCGTATCAGAAATATTAGCAAGATTACATATATATATATATATATACGTATATATATATATATATATATATATATATATATATATATATATATATATATATATATACCTCAAGTCACTTATATGCAATTGTTAATAACGGCCTCATCTGTACGGCCCATTAACTCGGGGGCAAATGACAATCATGTTCCGACAATATGATTCTCGGAAAGAGGGTGCAATCTCTGTGACATAATTATTTCCATATGAATTAAATTTTACGTGAAGATTGACCTAAACAAATTCTTGGCACGACTGGGTACTAAAATTTGCGTAGGAAACGTCGCCGCGAAGCTTTCAACGCCGCTGACACGCGGCGCTGTCACGGAGCAGCGGACAAAACAACCTCACACAACTACCGCCAGCGTTATACTGGCCAGCGCTTGCCTGCATTTTAATTTAAACTGTAGCAGGATTCAGGTATCTAGGATACAAGAAACAGCGCCCACTCACGCAGGTAACCAATTTTGAAAATCATTTTCACTCAAAGTACTCGAGAAACTGAACTTCAAGAGGCACGGACAAGTGAGCTTTTATTTTAGTGCTTGGTATTCTTGACTCGCTGGAGTTTCGATGATGAATAAGATTCGACATATTGCTTGTAATATCTCATAGAAAAATATTGAACTTTATTGATACGTAACTTGCAGGCCCGTACATGGCAAAATCACGTGTTCTTCATGAATTGTGTTAATGCTATTATTATTGAATCTACATACACTAGACAGTTTCTGTGTAAATTCCACAATTTAGATTTGACAAATTTATCTAATCCAATATTTTTTATCTACATATATAATAGAGTGTATCTCCATTTCTCTCTCTCTCTCTCTCTGTCTATCTATCTGTGTGTGTCCGTCCCATTACTTAATATCTATTATTGATGAAAAACTATTGAACGGAAATCAGAACGTGTATGTATGTATTATAAGCATATTATATTGTGGATATCAAAGGTGCCGGATTACTATAAAATACTTCATTTTTCCCGTTATTAGCTTTCTTCTCTTACACGGCCATGTTATCGGTAAATAAGATACAGAATGAAAGTTCTGTATATATTAATGAAAAATATTTATTTAAAACCCAATAATTCATAGTAAATCTTTAATACATTTATCCCACTATCTAATACTAAGAATGAACGTTATGTGTTTACATATTTATATATTTATACATTTATTTATTTATTTATACGTTTCGTGTCACTTTAAAAAAAATTAGAGAGATCCAGAGCCTTATATACTCGAGTCCGTATCGTGGATACCGAGTTCGGCGAGGTATTGCCCTATGATTCGGGTACATTGTACCCGAATATGACACGAATTGCAGAGTCAATTGCAGAAGTAGAAAACTAAGTGTCTAAGTTTTCACTAGGAATGTTGTCATTAAATAAATACTCATCTAAAACGTTTGTCCTTTGTAAATATATATAAAACTAAATATATTGCATTGCGTTCATATATGTAATTTTATTTAATATCTTTCCAACAGTATTTGCCATCACTTTTGATGGTACGGGTATTATCACAAAATCTCTGCCGTAATTTTTGACGGCTGGGTACACTAGTAACTATTATAAAGACTAGTAGACCCACACGTGAAAATTCACGTGTTTTTACTGACTTATTTCATCTTATTTGCCAGTAGACGGGGGCTTTATGAAGAAGTTTCCATACTCAAAGAGTTCCCACCCTGACGACTGTATCTTTGGTATCCACAATACAATGCTTACAATACATGTATACCCAACCGAATTTCCTCCTACCTAAATCCTTAAGAACGTGACAGAGAGACGGACCAAGCAAGCAAGCAAGCAACAAGTTGGGTATTATTATACTAGTGTACCCAGCCGTCAAAAATGACGGCAGAGATTTTGTGATCCTACCCGTGCCATCAACAATGATGGCAAATACTGTTGGAAAAATATTAAATAAAATTACATATAAGAACGCAATGCAATATATTTAGTTTTATATATATTTACAAAGGACAAACGTTTTAATTGAGTATTTCTTTAGTGACAACATTCTTAGTGAAAAAAGACACTTAGTTTTCTACTGCTGCAATTGACTCTGCAATTCGTGTCATATTCGGGTACAATGTAACTGAATCATAGGGCAATACCCCGCAGAACTCGGTATCCACGATACGGACTCGATTATATAAGGCTCTGGATCTCTCTAATTTTTTTGAAAGTGACACAAAATATATAAATAAATAAATATATAAACACACGATGGTCATTTTTAGTATTAGATAGTGGGATAAATGTATTAAAGATATACGATGAATTATTGGGTTTTAAATGAATATTTTTCATTAATATATACGGAACTTTCATTCTGTATCTTATCTATCGATAACATGGCCCAGATAGTATTCGTTGAAATTCCTTGGTTCAAAAGTTGCAAAATTAGGGATCTATGAAAAAATACATTTTTCAGTTTTACCTGTAGTGCTATCAGAATTTAAATATTTGTCATGAATGTATAGAGAACTTCTATTCTGTATCTTATCTACCAATAACATGGCCGTGTGAGAGAAAAAAGCTAATAACGGGAAAAATGAAGTATTTTATAGTAATCCGGCACCTTTGATATCCACAATATATACAAGGCTTATAATACATTCATACCCGTTCTGATTTCCGTTCAATAGTTTTTCTTCTATAATAGATAGGAAGTAATGGGACGGACACACACAGATAGATAGACAGAGAGAGAGAGAGATGGAGATACACTGTCTATTATATACGTAGATGAAAAATATTCAGATTCTGATAGTACCACTGGTATAACTGAAAATTGTATTTAATTTCGTAGATCATTAATTTGATCATTTTTAAACCAAGGAATTTCAACGGGTACTGTCACGGCCATGTTATCGGTAGATAAGATACAGAATGGAAATTCTGTATATGTTAATGAAAAGTATTAATTCAAAACACAATAATTCGTCCTAAATCTTTAATGCATTCATCTGCTTATATAATAGATAATGTATCTCCATCTCTCTTTCTCCCGAAGAAAAAACAAGAATAGTTAAATTATCCATCAGGCCCAGCATGGTGCCAGAGAGCGTCTTCAAGCTCCACTGTTTCACAAGATTTTGCTTTTGTGATGATATTCTAGCAGGCTCTGCCCCTGAGTTGTTTAGGGGAGAACAGCGGCAAAATTAGCGGCATGAGCGCTAATAGCGGCCCGTGCTGGATGCTGATCACTGGTGCTGCAGACAGCAGCTGCTGCACGAGTGTTGTGCAGCACGCAAGCCTGGAGTGCAGCGGAGCAGTATGTGCAGCGTGTGCAGCTTTCATAGCGTGTAGCATGTGCATCATTCACTACGTGCGGCGTGTGCAGCATTCACTACGTGCAGTGGGTGCAGAACACACTCCATCTCTCAGAACAGTTCACCCATTCAACACAAAATGTTATCAGATGGCGAACACCAAACCTAAGTCCCTCGCTCTCGCGGTGGTCGTCCTCATGCGGTTCTCTGGCTTCAGAACCCCCGGTGCCCAGCCTTCGATCGCAGAGACCACACAGCATGCAAATGAAATATTTAAGTTGCAGAACACTCGCACTCACTGCACCATCAAATGTGCATTGCAATCAAGATAGATGAACTTTGTGTTCTGATGAAAAAATCTTCAACACTCTGCTTCACTCACCTTGTTTTTACATGCCACCACCTGCTGCGTCTTGATTGCTTAGGTGGTTTTTTAATTAATGGGACAGACAGGCAGCGCTTCAATTAATGCCTAAGCAGGTATGCAGCCTACGCTCACTTAATGCCAATACCTGCTTCTTTTCAAGCCGAAAGAGCACATATCATGTACAGCATGCACGCTGCGTACACGTACACATGAGGTTAGTTCAAAGACCTGCTCTTTCATCAGAACATGATTGATCTCGTACACTTCATCCACGTGTGAATTCTTGAACGCACAAGTTTTTAATTTGGTTTTATAAATTTTACTACTAGTCCATCAAAAACAAAAATGATAGTAATAATTATGGTGATAATAGTAACAATAATAACAATAATAATAAGCTTACCTATTATTGATAATAATAATAATTGTGCACAGATTTAGGCATTTTTGTTTTCTAGTGTGAAGCCATTTTTAGTGCTCTAACGCTTTCAGTTTCACTTCGAGTTTCTTGAATTTGTTGCGGTGGTCAGAAACAGTTGATATACAGGAAAATATTACTGCTATCAGTGTTTGTAAGACAATTCCTTTCCTCTGTGTGGTAAAAATTAGCCCGGAGTATACTAAAACTAGTGCCTGCACTGTTTTTATTTATTCTCTTGTTAAATAATAAAAATACTATCGTTTCTACCAAATTACATTAAAGGATTTTATGAGACTACTCGCTGTAGCCACAAGAAAATTAAAAACAAGGCAGAAAACTCTAGAAAGTAAATCGAAGACTTAAAAAGCATGAATTAACGAACAAAGTCGTCTTCCCAGCCCTGCTAAAAAAATCTAAAGATCGTTTTCAAAGATTGAGTTCATTTCAATTAGCACGAATCTTTTGAATGAAATTAATTCTTTATTCTTTTTTTATAACTTAATGTATGACGTTGAAAGTATAATGCATGAGTTAGAATGTTATAGTCTTTTCCGTTGTATACCAACTGTTTCCAACCAATAGTAAAAGTCGTATGAATCAATTATTTCCTACCAGAGAGGATGTTTCTACTCCCATGTACAGTATTGCCTGTGTTGGGTTATACAAGACTCTTATTACGATACAAGACTTAGATTTGCTTACCAGTAATTCTAAGGCCTCTGATTCTTGTAAATTGTCATATAGAAAAGAATTCTAATAAATATTAATAATAATTATCAATAATAATATTTTTGTACCTAATTTACACCCGCAACAAATGTTAGGTCTGCCTTTTTTGTCAAACAAAACTAACCACAACTTCCAAAATAAAAATAGCGAAGTATGTTGGGATGATCTGGGAGTGCATGGGTGGGAGGGGGAGCAAAGATCACTGGCCCTCCCCCATCACACCCCCTACTTTGCTTCGACTGCAACTCAATACTTTGATGGCTTGTGGTGCACCTCCTCCTCCCTCCTGCCCCCCATCAGAGGGAGGGTCTCATCGCATAACAAAAGTGCAATTCGATGTAACTTTGTTACGACCCGAGTAATGTTACTTGACTTGATGACTCACAAGTTTGGGATGCGAAGATACTTCAGTTGTTCGAATTATCATTTCAATGATAAGCTCATGCCCGGTTCCTCGAAATAACGAGGCCAAAATCGGTGAAGAGATGATGGAAAAAAGCCAAAACTGGTGAGGAGATGATGGAAAACAGCCAAAACCGGTGAGGAGATGATGGAAAAAAGCCAAAACTTGTGAGGAGATGATGGAAAAAAGCCTAAGCCGGTGAGGAGATGATGGAAAAAAGCCAAAACTTGTGAGGAGATGATAGAAAAAAGCCAAAACCAGTGAGGAGATGATGGAAAACAGCCAAAACTGGTGAAGAGATGATGGAAAAAAGCCAAAACTGGTGAGGAGATTATGGAAAATAGCCAAAACTGGCACCGACATGTAGAGGATGCTGTGGCATTGAATGGCTACGTAAAAGGTAAGGAGAGGGCAATCTAAATTAAAATATTCGCCCAAAGAAACTTGGATGATCAGAACACGTGAAATTGTATGGGCACTGACCGTATTTGGCGGACACTATAGCGTGCAAGTCATAAATATTCGTCTTGAATATTTTTGAAATATTTTGTGCACATTTTTATGTAGATTTTTCCGAAAATTAGTTACCTGTAAATCATTTGTAGGGTTTGAAGTGCTGTTAGAGTTATAAGTTTGTCTTTTATGAAAAATGATCAGAAAAACCTAAAGAAAGGATAAACGCTAATATTTCATTTTAGCATCTTGGTATTTTTATTCGAATAAAACAGAGAAAAGTAAATATGCAACTCCTAACTACGGCATTTGCAGTTGCAAAACTAAATTTTCACGAGAGGGACTTCCGCACAATAATCTCCAAAAAACGCAATCTCCTCCCAGG
>VCRD01003333.1:7950-21562 GCA_006783055.1 Trinorchestia longiramus | reverse complement strand
AGCGTTCCTGAAATCACCACCTCTCACCAGCCTCTGTCAAGTTCACCTCGTCTCAAGAACTCTACTCCCAGTCCAACAACAAAGCGAGCAACGAAGTAACCGTATCCTTCCTATACGAGTACACAGGATGTGCACAACCACCGACACTACATAACCGAAGTCTAGGCAGTCAATAACTCTCAACGTTCCAGTTCTCCACGGGCAAGACGTCAGTGCGCTAGTTTTTTCAACGTCAAGACGTAGACAAGGACAACAATGGAAAATCAACAACCTAAAGAATACTAAATATAAGCTTTTAAACTCATCCTACGTCTATTGGCCTTTCCTCCTGTTGTGTTCCTTGACAGTTCCTTACTTTCTGAGACGCTCACTCCGAGTGAGACAAGAAAAAGTTATGTAAATGTCTGCTCGAATTTAAGAAAAGTCTGAGGATCCTGACGGTGGAGCAGTTGCCACCACTACACCAGTAAACAGCAGTTCACAAGTAGTGTTGGAACCATTAAGCGGTTATTTGCTGGCTCCTAACGTAAATGACAGGAGGAACAGGGGTAACACAGATATACTGTGGAGAAAATGCCATTATTTTTACTTTGAAGCAGCCATGGATTGTTTGTATTAACTGTGTTTACAATTTGTTTTCGACTGCAGAGCAAAATTGTTTCCTTACAATATAATGACCGATCTATTAGATGATTTTCTCTTGATAACTGAGTGACCAGTGGATCGTTCTCTACTAGTGACTGTACACTTGTGGGTTTGTCTTTAGGACTTCTTATCACATATATTTAATTACCAAGTGCCACCAAATGGTAAAGTGAGGCCCGTGAAACAGAGTTCTAATTAGCAAGCTAACCACTTTTGACAACTTACAAAACACATGTTCAAGTTGCATATCTAACACCTTAGGTTACTGACATCAAAGATTCCGTGGTTGAGAGTATAGAGTTGTGCAACATTCACACGATCGCTGATTGCAGCGGAGTTTCACAGACTATAAGAGTAGAGCTAACACATCGACTTTGGTCTACAGTTCACACCCATATATGCACGGTATAAAGCACGCTTCATTTTGTACTAACAAGTTCATCCAATTACGATCTCCTTATAAAATACACACACGCTAGACAGCGTCAATTAAACGTCTAGTTTTACAATCTATATCTACGTCAAGTAGCTGTAATATATAACACAAAGTTCATTTAGAACTCATCGAAGCATTTCACTCTGTCATCTTGTTCTTATTCTAAACGCCTTCCAGCTGTAGAAAAGCAATAGTCAAGCGTATGGTCTGCGTCACGCATAGTCTGCGTAGTCTATAGACCAACTGTATTAGACCAACTGTGCTAGACCAGTTGAGTCAAATGTGTCACAATCTACAGTAAATAAGAAATTGGAGCACTCCTTGGTTGTAGCGAGTCAGCTAGTCTCTTTACCAGCCAGTCAGCCCTACTGTGTCACAAGAAACACAAAGAGCCAGGATGTGCGGCAGTAATCATAAAACATTAGGGGTAACATCAACGTTCTTAGGCAGAATGCTTGAAACATTCAGCACACTCAAGATGTAGGCAGTTTGATAAGTCAAGAAACATGTACAGCTTCTGACAATAAAAACATCAATACAAACAAACAGCTCAAGTATTAAGGATATTATGTACACAAACAGCTCCATTGATAATAATATTGAGAACTGCACACAACAGTAAGGCGAGTATTTACTAAACAGGCGCTACATTGTGTACTACAGTATGTATTACATCATGTACTACAGCATGTAATACAGCATGTACTACTGCATGTAGTGCAGTATGTACTACAATATGTGCTAGAAGTGATTTGCCTTGATTCGCTGGCCAGTTACACAGGCAGACATGACCAGTTACACTAACGTGTAGCTAAACGTGTAGCCTAACGTGTTGCCTAACGTGTAGCTAAATGTGTAGCCTAACGTGTCGCCTAACGTGTAGCTAAACGTGTAGCCTAACGTGTAGCTAAACGTGTAGCCTAACGTGTAGCTAAACGTGTAGCCTAACGTGTAGCTAAACGTGTAGCCTCACGCGTAGCCTCACGTGTAGCCTCACGTGTAGCCTCACGTGTAGCACGTTCCTCGTTAGTCTTCTGCCACACTTTACCACAATGCATCAACAATACGAAGAATAACGTATACTGTACATACATGGACCTACCTATGAATGCATGCACTTATACATGTAGGATGACACACCCCTGCAATATCAGCAGATGAATAAAGTCTTCTGGACACTCACTTAACGCAGAAAAGTTTTGTGCTGTAGAAAATGCAACATGGACACACGTTGTAGATTTTTCAAATGACATGGATTATTTTATGAAATATTTTATGCTGATTTCGAATCTGAAAATTGTTTTGCCTAATCATTCAGTTTTTATGATGTCAATACAAACTACATAAATATATTTTATATGTACAAATTTTATGTGCGCGTTATACCTCCGATCAGATATTACTATTCATAGTTCATGTGTCATGCACCGTATTTGCAATATATTGTAGCAGGTCACATTCATCAGTATTCCATGCAGCAATAAGTGTTAGTGTGAAACTTCTATCATGAGTCACTGCTCTCACGCAATGTTAGACGCACATAGATAATAACATGTGATATATCTCACGAACAGTGAGTGACAGATAGAGACAAAGGCTTTGCATAATTTGAATCAGCGTGTTTCATCTGTTCACGAACGTGGGTTGGAACTCGATACACACGCCATATTTTTTTTATTAATGTAGTTTTGAACAGACTCGTGGTATTAAATTTTCACGATCATGACATGGTGAATAACACGTCATCATTAAAAATTTCTGTCAGTCCTGTACACAGATTTGCCGAGCTCACCATCAGTTGGCAGGAGACATGTATTGTAGTGACTTCCACTTGCAGTTGTGCTTCCAGTGGATAAACCAGCGTAGCAAAGCAATAAATCATAGTGGTACCTATTATGTGACATCGAACACGGTGATACCAAACATGATGATACCAAACAATGTTTTGTTAAACATAATTACATCAACTGGCGCTAACAAATCAGGCGATGACTAGCACTGCTGATGTTTGTAATGCATAAAAGAATATCCTCCTTACTCCCAGAATGTTGGCTATCAAAGACACGCCCAGCTTTTCCAACTAGTTTGTGTTACAGTGATACACTCTTAGGAATTTATTTTGCTGAACATTAAACTTAATGAGCATCTAATTTGACACAACAGAATATTAGACTAATTCCCATAATTCTGAACTTTTTATTTTCAAAACGAATTTTCGATTTGTGCAGCTTGTAAAAATTAAAATTAATTTCATTATGAACAGTTTTTGGAGCATCTCTAGCCCATTAAGTAATTTGTGTTACTTTTTTGGCTTTTGTTACGTTCCTTAATGATTGAGTTGTTCGTAATTGGAATTGGCTTTTCTGATTTGCCTGAATTTTTTGGAAATGAAACAAACCTTTCATTACTTCCATGCTAACACAATCTATTTTCTGCATGTGAGGTTTTCTCAAAAATAACAAAAAACTGATTTTTTTTCTTTCACTTAACTTTGCTGTAATAAAGTCCTTTTCTCCTTGGCCTTCCCCCAATTATTACTTATGTTTCAACCGCTTCTGGCAATTCTTCATATGTATGCCCTTCATCTAATTTTCCTACCTTAGTTTTTATTCAAACTCCTGTTACACTTTTAATGTATCAGTTACATTTTCTTTTTCGTCCCCATCTTCTTCGCCTTCTTTATCCCCATCCTTCTTGGTGCCTAAACTGAGCTCGCCACCACCAGCCTGTGCGTTCTTGGCCGTCAGAGAATCCTTCTCTTTCTTCTCCCTGTAGCGCTTAACAACGTGCGTCCAGTCCACACAGTCCGTCACGCTCTTTATAGCCTCGTCCCCGTCCTCCCCTCCCAACTCTGAGGTACTTCCGGCTGCTTGCACCAAGTTTTCTGCAACAGACGAATGTTCGTCATTATACTACAGTCAACGCACTATTAAGGTGCATAATAAGAGCTCCTCTGCATAACTTCGAGAGTAAAGTTATAATTTTGTATTTTGAAAATGTCCTTTGTCAACTTACGTGACACACATAAACATGTTGATGTATGCGTAAAAAAGTGAGTGGCGGTGATGCCAGTAAATTAAAAAATCATTTTCATGGACTATGAAATGCAGTTGGTAAGCTCTGTGGATTCGCACAAAAAGTTTAGTGCGTCACCAGATTTGTATGTACTCGTACATATGTACATATAATCAATAATAAAATCATGCTTCTAAGGGGATCGTAAAACTGAAATCTGGTAAACAATAACTTTCTTGCGTTTTAACACTGAATTAGTTACATTGTCTTCGTTTTACAAACGATTCGATTAAGAGTTATGAGTGAGACACGAATGACTTGTAACTTTAGAATACTGTCATGAGTACAGGATGGTTCTATTGGTTTAATGGGAGGATAGGTATATTGAGCGAATAATGAGAGGGTAATCGTAATAAAAGTATGATGAATGGATAATGATATTACCTAAGATAATAAACATAGCAATAGAATAATGAGATGATGAAAAAAGATAAATGAAAACATGAAGAAAGTTTTAAAGCTTGATTCACGTGATAGAATTAAAATGAAAAGAATATTTTGCTCACACACACACTGCCAGCCGCCGAACTCAGCCGATTACTGCAATCCTGTTGAATATCACAGGCGAGGGCAGCATCATAAAGTACAGGAATTTTGAAATAATGAGAGGATTTCTTGCTTACTTAAACCAATTCCCTTGGTCTTGCAGAACCCCCTTCCCCCACCTGTACTCTGAGGGGCGATGCTCCCCCTGCTCTTGCTGAGGCGCTTAGCGAAGCGCTTTTCGTTGCGAGCCTCAATGGCGTGTGCGCTCTCCATCCTGCCTTCCTTGCGGATGTAATCGAGAGCGTCTTCTGAACACAGGTTACCTGGGGGGCACGTGAGCGTATCCAGGATACGCAGGGTACTGGTAACACACGGGATACTGGTAACACACAGGGTACTGGTAACACACGGGGTACTGGTAACACACGGGGTACTGGTAACACACAGGGTACTGGTAACACACAGGGTACTGGTAACACACGGGGTACTGGCAATACACAGGGTACTGGTAACACACAGGGTACTGGTAACACACGGGGTACTGGTAACACACAGGGTACTGGTAACACACGGGGTACTGGTAACACACAGGGTACTGGTAACACACAGGGTACTGGTAACACACGGGGTACTGGTAACATGCAGGATGTAGGTAACACACAGAATGTAGGTAACACGCAGGATGTAGGTAACGCACAGGATGTAGGTAACATGCAGAATTTAGGTAACACACAGAATGTAGGTAACACGCAGGATGTAGGTAACACGCAGGATGTAGGTAACACAGAATGTAGGTAACACGCAGGATGTAGGTAACACACAGAATGTAGGTAACACGCAGGATGTAGGTAACGCACAGGATGTAGGTAATGCAGGATGTAGGTAACGCACAGGATGTAAGTAACATGCAGGATGTAGATAACACACAGGATGTAGGTAACACAGGATCAAAATATAAGAGTAAGCTTAAAAATTTCCCAATTCATAATTTCCTCAAGTCTTGCTCTGGCCAGCAGGCATTGCATACGTAGAACCAGCAGCCCGGCCTCAATCGGACATGCGTCAGGATGGAAGCCTCATCATCTAGGCTCAGTGGAACAGGTCGTGAATATTTTACCCAATAACTATAGATCCTCGTACGTGGGCATGATCATAGTTTCATTTTTGTACATCCTACTATAATTTTTTGTTTGCGATTAGGCGTAGACATAGTAGACACCCCACAGTACTGTGGTTGAAGTCATTGAGCGGCCATCATGCTGGCTGATCTATTCTTCTACTAGTATCACAACTGAAAGCTGAACTCCAAACTTCATTATTTACTGCTGCGCCTAAAAAATAACGTTTATTTAGTCTTTGTATTGCCTACATTGAACTGTTATATTGGTATTAGTTATTTTCTGGGAGAATTATTTATGATTTTCTTACTACCGAATTAGTATTATGGATGTGAGACCGTGTTTATTTCATTAATTTGTTAATTCTGTTCAGAAACAATATTTAGATTGTATGTAATTAATTTAAAAACGTGTTAAATAAGTAAATTCTAGAGTATTCAAACTTGATTTTCTTAAGGTGGAATTAACGGTGATGGTCCTAGAGGCACCTGAAGCCCAAAAACTTTCCGATAATAAGGCTTATTATAATAGGCCTATTTCTGTCGAGCCTAAGGAGCTTTAAACGCACCTGTAAATTAAGTGTGGTGCTCTTACAGCAGATAACACACAAGGCACACGAAACACATGGGATGCAGATAATTCAGAAGACACACAAAATAACCCAAGAATAAACATACAACATGGAAACCTAAACCTCTGCCCAACTGCAGAAAGAGCGCCCACCCACCTCGGAACTTGCAGCACGCCACAAGGCTGATGGCAAACTTAAGTAGCAGGTTGAGGGGTGAGGGAGTTCCGGAGGTGCGGCTCATGTTGCGGATGAGTTTTGCCAATCCATACTTCCACTCTATGTCACTCTTAGCGTGGATGCGCTGATACGTGTCAGACATCATTGCTATGAGGAGGTTGATGAGCACCACTACTGTCACCATCTGGTAGACTCCGAACACCAACTGTGACAGCAGCAACGAGAATGAATTCAAGCATACTGTTTTTACACATACCACCTGCAAAACTGAAAAGTGCATCCAATTACAGTGGGGGACAACATAATACAACACGTTGATTAAATCACCAGATTGCACATTTATAGACCACGTACAATTACGAAAATTGGACTATATATAAACAATAAAAAAACAAACAATAACAATAAAAAAACAATATAAACAAAAAAGGTTAACAATATATCTAAATCCCACAAATATTTCATAAAAAAAATATAAAGGAACATGTATAATAAATACGTGACCAAATGTTTACAATACATTACAAGATATACATACATTAATACTTCGGTGCATAGCCCTTATTATTAATTATGGCTTCGAGACGTTTATAGTAGTTCACTACCAGCCTTTTGCAAGTTTCGGTCGTAATCTTATTCCATTCTTCAATGCAAATTTCTTTGAGTTCAATGATGTTATTGGGACCTCTCTTCTGAATCTTCAATTTCAATTCCCTTCACAAGTTTTCGATCGGATTCATGTCCGGTGATTGACTTGAACATTCTAAAATGTTTATCTTCTTCATCCTCAACCATTCCTTGGTTTCGTTTGCAGTATGCTTTGGAGCGTTGTCTTGTTCGACTTTCCATCCACGTTTCAATTTTAACAAACGAGCTGAAGGTTGGAGTTCCTCTTCCAATATTTCACGATATTTCCTGCCATTCATGGTTCCTTCAATGATGTGAAGTTTACCTACCCCTGATGAGCTGAAACATCCCCACGCCATGATTGAGCGAAACATCCCCATACCATGATTGAGCCACCTTCGAACTTAACAGTGGGTATGGTGCACTTTGGTTTATACTCTTCGTTTTGTTTTCTGCCCACATGGTTTGTGCTGTTTCTCCCAAATAGTTCGATTTTGGTTTCATCTGAGCACAGTACTGAGTTCCAAAACGCTGCTGGCTTGTTCAAATGGTCGTTGGCATACTTCAGCCTGGCCTTGACGTGACATTTCTGGAGAAGAGGTGTCCTACGAGGGGTGCGGGAACGAAGAACTTCACGGTGTAGTGCCCTGCAGATCGTGTGTTCGCTGGTTTCGTTCCTAGATGCCTTGAGATCATCCTTCAATTCTTCACAAGTAGTTTGAGGCCTCTGCACTACTGTTCGGACCAATTTTCGAGCAGCAGTGTCGTTAATCTTCCTTGGACTGCCAGTTCAAGGCTTGCTGAGAGTCATATTCGGGCATTTCCACTTACGTATTATGGTTCCAACCGAGGTTATAGGAACGCACAGTTGTGCACTTATCTTCCGATATCCCAAACCTACATTATGGAGCTCCACAATACGTTCGCAAACATCTTGGTTGATGTCGTTATTCATACCCATGCTTACGACCTTTCAGAGCGAGAGCTGCTGTGCCAATGACACGTTATTGGAAATGAAATCTGACGAAAGTTCGGTTGCCAAATAGTAGAATGTATTAGAGCATTCTGGAATAATCCTACAATAATTTTCATGTATAACATCGAGAAAAAAGTCGGGTATTATAAACTTTTGTTCACGTATTTATTATACATGTTCTTACATATTTTTTCTATTAAATATTTGTGATTTTTAGGTATATTATAAACCTTTTTATAGCATTCTTTATATATAGTCCAATTTTTGTAATTGTGCGTGGTCTATAAATGTGCAATTAGGCGATTTAATTAACGTGTAGTATTATTTTGCCCCCAATGTATGTCAACAACAAAATTGAAAAAATAAATCTGTTAGCTTTCTTTGATACTAAATTTAAATCATGTAAAATATGTACATTGGGATTTTGAAAGGTTTTGTAGAGGTATTCATTGTTTCAATTACTATCGGAATAACATTGTGTGCTACGACTCTACACCTGATAAGTTTAAGTTTGAGCTTATCACATGTGTGTGCCCTGGTGTAGAGATAAAAGTACCACTGCGTAAAGGTACCATCAGTGTGAAACTGCCACTGGTGTCACAGTACCACCAATGTAGAAGTGCCACCAGAATACTAGTATCACGAAAGTAAAAATACCACCAACTACATGCGTCAACACAGATCCAGCTACTGATTTTCGACTCCTACTTAGCGGATCACGGCCGGAACCAGAGAGATCTTTGCGTCCGCAGGCATTGCACTGGTTTTCACAGGCAAATCACAATCCACACAAACCACACAAACCACGGCACAGAGTCAAATTCTCTACGTGCACTCAAGTTTTCTACGTTCCTGCTCTCTACGGTCATGCACATCAGTACGTAAGTGCTCAACGTTAAGATTTGGGCAAGATTATGAATGAATGAATATAAAGTTTGTAAATGTAAAAAGTTTGTAAAGTTTGTACATCTAACTTGTGTTTACCTGCCTCCTCTGGTTGAGTATATACATACTGTATTATCTCATAGGAACACTACAAGTCACCTGTGACCCACCTTCATAAGCGCCTTGGCCCAGAAGGGGTGGCTGTAGAAGGGGGGCATGTAGTCAGGCTCCACAAGACCAAAAAGAGAGAAAAAGAGCAGCTCTGCGGTCGAGACGGGGTCCTGGACAGGGGCCTCTGTGGAGATTTTACGATATTCAGGAGACTTAAAGGAATTCAGCATAAATCAAACCCTAGAATATCAAACAAATAAATCTATTTTTTCAAGAGACCGTATATATGTAGTTTCATAATATACACATATCTCCTGAACAAATTCTATATTACAGAGAAAAGATGTATTCAAAAAATTCTATGAACGTTAAATTTTGTTTTATCTTGCACTGAAAGACATCAGAATTTAGTACAGAACATAAATGCAAAAACACACAGTACAGAGCATGTCCAGGATCATGAGGGATGTCTGGGTGGATTATGCGAGAATACCAACAAAAACCTGCTACATAATCCTAATGTAAGCAATGAACAAGGAATAATTAGTTCAATAAAGATTTTTATTAATTTTTGACGCAGGTTGAATTAAAACTTAGTTAGAAATGCTCTGAACCACAAAATTAAAAAAATCGCTGTAATCCACGACTGCTGGGAACTATGGGTGTTAAAAAATTACTCCTAGAAATTTAAGAATTCTGGGAGCTCATAGCCCAGTAGAGAAGTTCAGATCCCTTTCATCTCCCCTTTTCCTCTTCCTACCAAAAACTCACCAAAAGGTGGGTAGCCTGAGCCAACGACAAGCGTAGCGTTCCGTGAGGTGTAGATGGGTCTGATGGGGTTGTAGATGGCGGACAGGTACATCGTGAAGCCGAACATGAAGATGGCCAGGATAACCAGAAACCGACCAAGATCGACCATGAGTTTACCGATGATCACAGCCCAGGGACCGAACAAGTTGTGGAAGGAAAGAAAGTCCAGCAGCTGGACAGTGGCTAGCAGCAATCCGCAGCCAATCAGCACGTTCCTGGACAGTAGCATGGCCAGATGGAAGAGATGTTCCTAATGGTCGCATGGAACTATGTTCTCTTATGAACAAATGAAGAATTTTCTCTGAGTTACTAAAGGATTCCATAAAATTGTAGTCGGAAACTATAGAGGGATTTTTGTTTCGGAGGTGTTTTTATTGAAAGTAGAATTACGAATGTGAAAAAATCTTATTTTACTAAGACATGTATCAATGAATCCTCAGAGGAAGGCAGGTTCAGTTGGTTTCTTCTCTGGATTTTAAGCATGTAATCCATTTTTGGTGTGATGGCATTATGCTCGTAATAAAGCTGCAATATAGTCTGTTAAAATTCAATTAGAAATAAAGGATAAATTTATTGTAGCAATCTATACTTTTTAATCTGTCTCTAACACTTGACAGTCGCTACAAGTTCAAAAATTTCATGAGCGTTGCCAGCGATGTTTGATGTTGTGGAGCCGGGCAACATTATGCTTCACTGCTGGAGGAATACTGACGAGTGTTTACTTAATCATTTTACTGGATGCAAAATCCGAGTATTTCAATAGCGACTTAAAATAAAGGAGGGCATTGGAATAAAATTTCCTCAGAATAACTCCAATGAATGATTTGATTGTTCAGATAGTTCATTTATCTCAATAATTCCACAGTTCTCTCGCACAAATTATTAAATTCTATAGAATCATTTCAAGATCAAGACACTTTTAGACATTGTTGAATGCTGCTTCTTTTATTTACAGCCTTAATATATTGAAACCATGTTGATGTTACTTTTAAACTAATAACGTTGTAAAGAATATTAAAAAACGGTCACATAAAAAGTATTAGCCCATTCTTCTAATACACGAATTACAAAACTGACATTATTTTCCCGTGTATAAGGGAAGGGTAGTTTGTGAGTGCAGTTCTACGGTATTACTTAACATAAAACATTCCTTGTAGCGGGCCAGTCATCACCTAACTTAGAGCATCTCACAGCAGGCCAGTCATTGCCTAACATAAAGTATCTCCTGCAGCGGGCCAGTCATTACCTAACATAGAGTATCTCCTGCAGCGGGCCAGTCATTACCTAACATAAAGTATCTCCTGCAGCGGGCCAGTCATTACCTAACATAAAGTATCTCCTGCAGCGGGCCCTGGTGTCCGTAATAGAGGAAGCCGAACACGTGTGTCAGGACACCGAGACCACCAAACATCAACACGAAAACTTTGATCCAACCAAGCCCTGTGCGGTCGCCCGGACTCGTTAGTTCTGCCACCAGGTTGCCACTCAACCACGCCAGCAACATCCACTCGTGCCTGGTGTGGGTTAATACAAAAAGAGAACTCAGGACGTTCATTTCAACTCACACCCAATTATTAAAAACTCGGAAGGTAAAATCTCCGCAGGGATGAAGTCAGGAAAGTTCACGGTAATTAAAACTAACATTTCATTTACTTTTGAGTTGTCCAAGCACATGTGAGTGATTAGCTGTGTTAAGAAAACTCTCAAATTCAATGAATAAACATAGCTCCGGGTCCAAGGTAGAGTCATGTAGAATATTCACATTAGTTTTTTTGATCCTGTTGAGTTCATATCAATAACTATTGGCAAATGTGATAATTGTGGCTAATACAACTCTCAATAAACAATTCAACATGAATAATGAATAAAATAGACGCTAATAGATAAATACTGTAAACAGAAACAATAGGATCAAAATATCTATGACATAAAAACATATTGACCTTTGACAAAATATTTAAACAATTTAAAAGTATATTTGTATATAAAATTTATTCCCCCAGGGACTTAGAGTTCATGTTGAATATCCGACATGGTTTCATGTTATAGGAGTATTATAACTTTACTTTAAAATATTTGAAGGTAGTAGAAGCATTGGAGAGAACGATGATAGACTCACCATCTGGGCATGAGGTCGGTGAGCTCCCAGATGGGGCTGAGGGGAGTGACGACCATGAGGATCATGAGGAGAAGCATGTAGCAGTGCGACACAAGGTATGACAGGAACTTGGTGAAGGGGATGCGGTAGTACTTGTGTCGGAGAGGAAGACTGCGTGGGAAGGAAAAACACGTTCAAAAGTACGGCCAAGACAAGAGAGAAATGTGGCTAATTGAGTATGAAAACAAGATTGAAATTTAAGAAAAACATGAGGCAAGTAATAGATCGATTGAAAAAGGTTTGAATAAAATCTTGAAATCGCATGAATTTAACAATTCCTAAAATTTTCTGCACGCGAACAAAAATTCTGAAAGAGCGACTTTTTACTATAAGCAAGTTTAGAGTCATGATTTTTCGGCAATTTGTAAACACCTCCTAATTTGAGGTGTAGATGCGCACACTGGATGTGTGAAAGAAGGAAACATAACAAGAAGGAGGCCTAGATATGCAACTTCACTTTTGAGAATATAAAAAATTAATTCTGTACGACAAAAATAATATTTTTTCCCATTCCTCCCTATATATCTGAAGGTTAGGTTCAATAATAGAGTAGATCATCTCAATAGGTTTGAAGTCAATTACCTTACAGTGAAATTTTTTTAGTTCTTTAGCTTCCAAGGTCTAGTGAGGCACACACATGAGCGTTTCACCAACACGTTTCGTAAGATCTCATCTACATTTTTGTGCCTCGTCTCTGTATCAGTCTTAACACTATGTGCACAGACGAGTATGTGCCTGCCAAGAATAACCGAATGTTCATTGTGAGAAAACTTCGTCAAATAACATTGAAAAGTTAAAGACGCTATTTTTCACGCCAGGCTGATCTGTAGGAGCATTAGACACGCCCTAAAAAGAACCAGACACACACGAAAAAGAGCAAGACACACCTGAAAAAGAGCCAGACACACCTGAAACAGAGCCAGACACACCTGAAAAAGAGCCAGACACACCTGAAAAAGAGCCAGACACACCTGAAACAGAGCCAGACACACACGAAAAAGAGCCAGATACACCTGAAAAAGAGCCAGACACACCTGAAAAAAGCCAGACTCACTTGAAAAAGAACCAGACACACCTGAAAAAGAGCCAGACACACTTGAAAAAGTCAGACTCACCTGAAAAAGAGCCAGATGGGTGGGATGACGAGGCAGGCAAGGAAGACTGCGGCCATTTTCCACGCAGGCCACTTTAGGCTCCCCATCCACACATCATTGAGGTAGCGCTGTACGCTGGGGTGTGCGATCACCTGCGGGGGAGGAGGGGTGAGAAGAGGGCAAGTAGAGGGGAGTGTATCAGAAGAAAATGTTCTCAGAGAGGATGATAAGAATATAACAGCCTCAAGCATGAGAGCAAGACATTGTCTACATTAATGTGGGTAGACTCTGCCCTCGTGAATATGGGTCAAAACATTGTTTACATCAATATGAATCAAAATATTGTCAACGTGAATCTGGGTCAAAACATGTGTAGATGAATATAGATAAATATTGTCCATATGAATGTATGTTTGGTGCAGTTCCGCATTCAACTTTATGAT
>VCRD01003332.1:51800-63608 GCA_006783055.1 Trinorchestia longiramus | reverse complement strand
CCCCTCACTCCCCCTTGCCCCCTCATCCCCCTTGCTCCCCTCACTCCCTAACGTGATTCTGGGTGTGGGTATGATTGTATGTAAGGTTATAGATGTGGGTGAGGTTGTGGGTGTGGTTTGTGGGTGTAGGTGCTTTTATTTTATTATTATTTTCAATCAATGAATTATAACTTAAGTCAATATCTTCAAGTAGAGTGAGACATAATAGAGTGTGACCTAATAGAGTGGGACCTAATAGAGGGATCTAATAAAGTGGGACCTAATAGAGTGTGATCTAATAAAGTGGAACCTAATAGAGTGTGATCTAATAAAGTGGGACCTAATAGTGGAATCTAATAAAGTGGGATCTAATAGTGTGATCTAATAAAGTGTGACCTAATAGTGTGATCTAATAAAGCGTGACCTAATAGTGTGATCTAATTAAGTGCGACCTAATAGTGGGATCTAATAAAGTGGGACCTAACAGTGGGATCTAATAAAGTGGGACCTAACAGTGGGATCTAATAAAGTGGGACCTAATAGTGGGATCCAGTTAACTGAGCATGTCCAAGATAATGTCCAGATACCTGGATACTCAATACTCGACCTGGATGCTCGGTACTTCACCCAGATACTTGCATGACCGATACATGGTCCGAATACTTCTATGGTCAATACACGGCCCGGATACCTGGACGGTCAATACACGGCCCAGATACCTGGACAGTCAATACACGGCCTGGATACCTGGACAGTCATTACACGGCCCAGATACCTGGACAGTCAATACACGACCCGGATACCTGGACAGTCAATACACGGCCCGGATACCTGGATGGTCAATACGCGACCCGGATAGCAAGCATGTGTGTGTGTTTGGTGCCGTCTATTGCATCAGAATTTTTTGTGTCTATGGATTGTGGTGTAGTTTTTGCTCGGTGTGCTTGCAGCTCGGAGATGTGCTTGCCTGCATTGTGCTGTGTGCCCGAGCACACTCGTGTTGCAAGCACAACAAAGCACTGCTTGCACCAGGTCGCAATGCCTCCAAGCATTGAGGTGAGATCGTCAAAAGAACAGCATTTGCATATGTGACCAGTGGTTTCATGCATCCATACCTTCTGCTTGCCCACCATCTGCCTGCCCGCCATCTGCCTTCCCACCATCTGTCTGCTCACCATCTGCCTGCCCACCATCTGCCTGCCCACCATCTGCCTGCCCACCATCTGCCTGCCCACCATCTGTCTGTCCATTAAACACACTGTCTCGACGACAGTGTTAAACTTCTTAAACTTGACTAAATCTTGATTAATTTGATTTATCATCTTCGACTTAATGTTTGGTGCCGTTTTCTCAGCTGGTCAACAAATAAGATGTGTTCGTGCAGTTAAATCGTTCATATTTAATTGAACGATTACAGTTTGTGTGTTTAGTAGACGAATTGTGTGTTGCATCTCATAATCACGTAGTAAATGATCGAACTACTGTCTAA
This sequence comes from Trinorchestia longiramus, assembly GCA_006783055.1. Taxonomy (NCBI): domain Eukaryota; kingdom Metazoa; phylum Arthropoda; class Malacostraca; order Amphipoda; family Talitridae; genus Trinorchestia; species Trinorchestia longiramus. Next base: position 62,140 of record VCRD01003332.1, on the reverse strand, counting down.
AAATCGACAGAAATACACAGGCGGGATGACAGGAATAAGCAGAGTGACAGGAATTGACAGTGAGGCAGAAATTTACAAGAAAATTGACAGATGAAAAAATATTTTAAAATAGCCATTAAATATTTGATTGAGGCACAGTATGCAATGTTTGCTGGGTTCAGCGTGGAGTTTGCACGGATGCATGAATTTATGTCAATAAGTAACCAATATTTTTTTGCATATTTTCGTTTCGAGAGTTGCATTTTCCAGGTTAGACCCTGAGTTTTTGAGGTTAAAAGTTTATTGCAAAGTAATAAAGCATTACAATTGAGGTTAAGGTTATTCTTGCAGTCGTGTTGCACGAGAGTAGACGACTATGAGAGTACAAACTTGCATAGAGAATACCTAGTCTCACCATCTTATTGAGGCTCCTTGCTAGTTTCAATGCAGTTTATTGATTCATTGATAGTGAAAATAATACTGTACAATCCATACAATCAATATAATTAATACTGTACAATCAATAAAATTATTGCAGTGCCATTAATGCAATTAATGCAGCATAATTAGCATAACTATTGTAGCACGATTAATGCAGTTAATGCAGCGCAATTACTACAATTAATGCATTACATCAATATAGCATCTCTTCTACTGTGAGGGAAATTAATCAATGCACACAAAAATAATGTATTATAATTATTCTTAATTATAATTACCATATGCATAATAATGACATTAATTATATTACCATGATGATAATACTAAATGTTATTATGTATTATGTTTTTGTCAATATTTATTTAAATAATAATGAAATACCATGTTTGTACTAAAATTTATTTATAACAATAATTTCATACCGTGTTTTATATTTACAATCAAAAACAATAATGATGTTCTACAAGAATAATTATATGCCAATCTTTTTACTGATCCACAAGCGAGACTTTCAAAAAACAGTACCACAACATTTTTTACAGCAATCTTAAGTCCTCATTAGGAATTACTCGACCACTAACAATTCGTTAAAAGAAACTCAGTTTGACAGAAAATTACACTCGCTTCAGAGCGTAATTCAGGAAATTTTGACCGTCCTGTGCGTGATTGCAGACACAAGGAGCAGCACAACCAGTTGCTTGCAAGCACCGACGCCCTGCTGCAGCTTTTCCCTACGAGACAAAAAAAAGCAAAGCAAAAAAGGAGAGAAAAGGTGCCGCTGTATTGCAGGAATCTGAAGCAAAAAATGGGTGGGTTTCGAGAAAGAAAATTTGTTACTTTGTGTCCGTTAATTTTGCTTTGCAGTTGATGCTTCAGGACAACTTCAGATGTGCGTTTGTGCATCACTCAGGAATTTATGATAAAAAGTTTGTAAGTAAACTTGGTACTTAAATGTAAAGCTCTGTACTTAACTAAAGTATAACGCTGAGTTAGAGTAAAGTATAGCGCTGAGTTTGGATCAACTATAGCATATTTATTCATATCTTTATAGCAGTGTATCAATTCATATGTTTGTATCAATGTATTCATTCATATGTTTATATCAATGTATTCATTCATTTATTTGTATCACTGTTATCTTTCATATGTTTGCATCAATAATCATAAAGCAACATGTTGAAGACACATGAGTAAACACGTTTTTAGAAAAATAAAAATTAAATATCAAATCCTGATGAATACGTAAGTATTTCATTTGGTTATCTTGAAAAAGTATCAAGGCAAATGTAAATGAACATTTTTCAAAGTAAAACTTATGCAGAATTATTGACATCACTTCGTTAAGATTGAGCAGTGAGTTTATTCATTATCACACAAATATCAATAATTAACGAGCCATAAAATTGATGACCGTAGATAGTAATGATATATAAATTTTTTCTTCATATGAGAACAATATCAACAATTCTCGTTATAAAAGTTGAAAATTTTTCCAATGTTTCTTGCTTCACACAAAATATTTTGCTTCTGTGAAGGCATTAGAGACACGTCATCAAGCCTGAATATTGCAGTGTGAGGCAGAAATTACACTTCCTCTTGTCTGTTGCTTGAAAGAATTCCAGCAGCACTGCAAAAAACTCTGCTCACTCGCCTGCTCTTAGCCAAGCATTTCTATTTGGTCATATTTATGTAAAAAATTTATCCGTTCTCAATGAACCACAAAGGCTGCATTATGCACGCATTTTACCAGGAGACAAAAAGCAGAGATTGCAAGCAAGGTGCTTGCTTGCATCCCTTCCATGCAATTCTGGAATGCGTTTGATTCCCGTACAAAAAAGATGAGAATATGCTAGAAGGTTTCATCCTTGTGATTGCATGAAACTTTTTGCTTGTAATTCTTTGTATAGTTTGTAGTTGTATAGATCCTCTCGTGTCTCCCTCACCCATCCAGCCATCTACTGCTTGATCCATACATAAATATTGCAATCCTTCAATCCATCCATCCAACCATCAATTCTTCGATCCATCCATCCAACCATCAATCTTTCAATCCATCGATTCAATGATCAATCCTTCAATCTATCTATTCAATCATCAATCCTTCAATCCATCCACCCAACCATCATTCCGTCAATACACCCATTTAGAAATCATCTTATCAATTCATTAACTCATCCATGTATCAATCATTCATTAATTCATACATTCATCTATCCCTCCATCGTTTTATCAACCGTGCCCTCATCAGTCAATTCACCTATCCATCCATCCATCTACTAACTCACCCATTCTTCCATGCATTCATTTTCGCATTCTTCATTTCCTCCATCCAACAATATGTGTGCGGTACGCAAACATTGTTTTTTGTATTCTGTATGCAGACATCTGAAGCATCTCAAGACTGTTCCCGTCCTTCTGTGTTGTGGCTTGAGGTAGAGGCTCATGGGCGCACCTAGCAATGATCTGAAAATTTTGGAAAATAGTCAGTTAGTTAGTCAGACTTCTTGGTCTCCTGTGTCTGAAGCAGGAGAATTTCGAGTGCTGCGTGGAGACTCGAACCAGGCGCCTGTGCAGTACCAGAATGGGGCACTAACCACTCGACTGCAGTTGAAGTTGTACACGGTACGGCAACATGACTTCCTTTTTTCATAACAAAGCGCGTTGAAAAAGGGATGTTATGATGCCGCACCCTGTATGTCCCTAAGCATCAAGTATTACAATATAAGAATACAACTTCATAAATAATAGCATCTTTATATATTATATATGTATGCATCGTTCATATAAGAAAGGTTTACGCATCACATTTCCTATTTTTTGTTAAAGGCTATTCTAATTTTTGTGTTTTCCGCACATCTGCCACGCAGTCTGGCTCTGTTGCATGCATACTTGTTGTGCTCGTTTCCGTGACGCGAAAATGAACGAAAAAGAATAAAACCAGTTCCTGATAACATTTTGATTTCAATAATAATTTTGAATGTTTTATTTCTACAAGGTAACAAATATTCAGCCTTATTTCCAGTAAATATTCCCTGCAGGGTTGAAATAGTTATAAAATTCTTCCTTGTTTTGATTTGTTGAAATTAGACCGCATGGCTGAGCAAGTAAATCAGCAAAAAACACAGTATTGCAGAAAGACTGAAGGATATGCTTCTATTAGTTCGCTAAGTAAATTTTCAGGCCCAAATTGAAGGGTGGAAAGCACTAGTGGACTACTTGCATTTTTTCCCATGATAAATATAATATATTTTCCACGGGAAAAAATGCAACTAGTCCACTCCCGTGCTGTCGCTAACACAGTGCAGACAGAGGCGATTACGATACAGTAGTTTACTATATGAAGAGTGGACAGCACTAGTGGACAACTTGCATTTTCTCCTGTGGGAAAAAATGCAAGTAGTCCACTAGTGCTTTCCACCCTTCAATTGTGCATTTTATGATAAAACATGTTTACAGTGTGTAGGTCTGAGTGTATGAGTCATACAGTGTGTAAGTGTTCTATACTCATACTTTATGTTGGTGTTCATACTCAATGTTCACTGTCCAACATTTGTAAATATTTTTCCTTAATTAAGCTCTTCCTCGACATGAAAGTTCTCACTGTTTTGAGCCGATAATTCATTTATAAATCTTACCCATCCAATTTTAGCACAAAAAGTTGAATTTAAACTCATTTCATTTTTGCGAATGCAAAATCTTCCGTATTTTCATGCAGTTTTTTCCGCTGGCTTTTGGTTACAGAAACACGACTCCTTTAATTTATTCTTTTATTTTGTGTCTCGTATTGCTTCAGTTTCACTGTTTGATTTCCAGAGTTCCGTCAGACCTTGTCTGTTCTGAATAATCCTTGCTCGACCCCAACCCTTCCACCAGCTGAGTCCCTGTCAGCCAGCTGGCTTAGTTGACTCACTGTCAGCCAGCTGGCTTAGTTGACTCACTGTCAGCCAGCTGGCTTAGTTGACTCACTGTCATCCAGCTGGCTTAGTTGACTCACTGTCATCCAGCTGGCTTAGTTGACTCACTGTCATCCAGCTGGCTTAGTTGACTCACTGTCAACCAGCTGACTTAGTTGACTCACTGTCATCCAGCTGGCTTAGTTGACTCACCGTCAGCCAGCTGGTTGACTTGACCCCATATATAATGCATAGTTTATAATTTGCTTGTTTTCTAGCTGCAATATAATATGTTCAGAGCCAAATATTCTTCAATACGTTTTATTAACTAGTGGCTTTTACTTCATCCTAAACGTATATTCAGATGACGTAGGTAATATTTCTTCACATTTCTTAAGAAATATCCCTTCATGTACATACATAGATAAGTTCATATATCCTCAGAAATATTATTCAATATTGTGTCAAAAATATTGCACCATTCTCATGATTTCTGTATGATACGCACAAAAATATTTATGAATAATAAGTGTCTTTTTATTTTTAAAAGTAGCTATGCTCGCAAACCTTAAAATGCATCAAAACAAATTCAAATTAAACACAAAAAATTCCTTACGCAACATACGAAGCGTATCCTGTCATTTCGGTAGAAATAATTCACACAACATCTACAAATTTGAAAAATGGAACAGTATTTTGCTAACATTATTTGTTGCAATTCTTTACTTTCAACAAAAATAAATATTTATCCGTATTTTTTGCAAGTATTCTTCTCCCTGATGACTGGAGTCCATGGTGCGGACAGAGTGGGTGGAGGACGACTCAATAATCCGGAGATGGAAGCGGAACAGGAGCTCAGTTCCGCAAAATTCTCATAGACTTTATTTGCGGATGAAATGGAAGCGCAGAAAATGGCGGCGGCCCCGTGGAGTTTTTGCGAAATTGTCGGCACTTTCCATTAGGAATAAATGCATTTCAGGACGTGATCTGTTCTTGCCTACTGTCCAGTGCTGTGTGAAGTCTGCCTGTCATGTGTCTATGCCTTTATATTATATGTAGTTTCCGATGCTAAACTCTAAATGTTTTTGGAAAGCATTGGTCTCGTTCAGTGATTTTTTTAATGATTACAAACAAGAAAGCTTGAGGAACACACTACGACGATGACATTTGAATTTCTACGAAAACTTAATTGTACAAGTACATGTACAAATACTTATGAAAATGCCTGTATAAGTACTTGTACAAATAACACAAATAAATGCTTAAATTATTGTTCAAATACAGGTACAAATCCATACACAAATACATATGCAAATACCTGTACACATACGCGTCCAAGTGCATGTAAAAATATCTGTATAATACGTATGCTAACACCAGAGCAAAATTTCTTCACAGGTTGGCAGTGGTGGCAGTTTCAAACAAGTACTGCAAACTGTACATGTTATATCCATTGAGAAATGCAGCTGCAACCTCAGATGATTTTTTCATCAGCTGCAGCTGTAATCTCCCATGATCTTCCCCTCAGCTGCAGCTGCATCCTCAGATAATTTCCCCCTCAGCTGCAGCTGCAACCTCACATGATTTTCCCCTCAGCTGCATCCTCACGTGATTTTCCCCTCAGCTGCATCTGCATGTAAATTATTGGCGGCACACACACGCATGGAACAGTCTGTTATGCAAGTGCACTTAGTGTACAGTTGAGTACACAGTGTACACAGAGTACAGAGTACAGTAGAGTACACAGAGTACAGGGTACAGTAGAGTACACAGTGTACAGTAGAGTACAAAGCGTACACACAGCACTACACACCCACTCGATCACAGTTGATTGCAGCACGCAGTAATGGTTCAGATGTACAGCTAGCAAATTAAATGTTGAACTTTGTTATGAAACTATTGCTGCAATTACCTAACTCGAGCTTGTGCTTTGCCTGCTGGTGGTGGTGTGGTGGTGTGGTAGAGGTGGTGTGTGAGGGTGGTGGTGGTGGTGTGTGTGGTGGTGGTGTGGTGGTGTGGTGGACTTGTATACCATACTACAAGTGAGATTTCAAACAAGTAAGTCTCAAAGTATCATATTCCTACATACAGTGGGGCCAAAATAATACAACACGTTGATTAAATCTCCAGATTGCACATTTATAGAACACGTACAATTACGAAAATTGGACTATATATAAACAGTAGTATAAAAAGGTTAATAATGTATCTAAAACTCACAAATATTTAATAGAAAAAATATATAGGAACAGGTATAATAAATACATGAATAAAAGTTGACAACACATTTCAAGATATACATACGGTACATTAATACTTCGTTCCATAGCCCTTATTATTAATTATGGCTTCGAGATATTTATAGTAGTTCACTACCAGCCTTTTACAAGTTTCGGGCGTAATCTTATTCCATTCTTCAATGCAAACTTCTTTGAGTTCAGTGATGTTAGTGGACCTCTCTTCTGAATCATCAATTTCAATTCCCTCCACAAGTTTTCGATCAGATTCATGTCCGGGGATTGACTTGGCCATTCTAAAATGTTTATCTTCTTCATCCTCAACCATTTCTTGGTTTCGTTTGCAGTATACTTTGGATCGTTGTCTTGTTGGAATTTCCATCCACGTTTCAATTTCAACGAACGAGCTGAAGGTAGGAACTGCTCTTCCAATATTTCACGATATTTCCTGCCATTCATGGTTCCTTCAATTATGTGAAGTTTACCTACCCCTGATGAACTGAAACATCCCCACACTATTATCGAGCCACCTCCAAACTTAACAGTGGATATGGTGCATTTTGGTTTATACTCGTCGTTTTGTTGCCTCTAAATATGGTTTGTGTTGTTTCTCCCAAATAGTTCGATTTTGGTTTCATCTGACCACAGTACTGAGTTACAAAACGCTGCTGGCTTGTTTAAATGGTCATTGGCATACTTCAGCCTTGCCTTGACGTGACGTTTCTGGAGAAGAGGTGTCCTATGAGGGGTACGGGAGCGAAGACCTTCAAGGCGTAGTGCCCTGCTGATCGTGTGTTTGCTGGCTTCGTTCACAGATGCCTTGAGATCATCCTTCAATTCTTCACGAGTAGTTTGAGGCCTCTGCACTACTGTTCGAACCAATTATCGAGCAGCACGATCGTTAATCTTCCGAGGACAATTAGTTCGAGGCTTACTGAGAGTCGTATTTCGGCATTTCCACTTACGTATTGTGGTTCCAACCGAGGCTATAGGAACACACAGTTGTGCACTTATCTTCCGACATCCCTAATCTTTATTATGGAGCTCCACAATACGTTCACGAAGTTTTTGGCTGATGTCCTTATTCTTACCCATGCTCACGACCTTTCAGAACGAGAGTTGCAGTACCGATGACATGTTATTGGATATGAATGCTGACGAAAGTTCGGTTGCTAAATAGTATGGTGTATTAGAACATTCTGAAATAATCCTACGTTAATTTTTATGTGCAATATCGGAAAAAAAGTCGGGTGTTGTAAACTTTTGTTCACGTATTTATCATACATGTTCCTATATATTTTTTCTATTAAATAGTTGTGGGGTTCAGATATATTATTAACTTTTTTATACTATTGTTTATATATAGTCTAATTTTCGTAATTGTACGTGGTTTATGAATGTACAATCTGGCGATTTAATGTACGTGTTCTATTATTTGCCCCCACTGTATTACTAGTTTACTCTGATATATTCCTATACAGATTACATAAAAATGAGCACCTGAATGCTCCCTTATTCCCCCTCTTCCCCCCTCAGACCGTCCCCCCTCACGTAGCAACAGCCCCCACCTGGAACTAAACAGCCTACTTGCTGGTAGGCCTATCGGGGTGACAGGCGCTATAGGCCTAACCCGGCATTATTGGCAGGCTTAGGGGGCTTAGCAACACGGAGCGCAGATTGTCATCCCATAGGTCTATGCTGGTCTGATGTAGGCCTATAGAGGGGGCTGTGACAGGAGGAAGAGGTGTTGCATGTTACACGGAATGTTGTCCCGGTGCAACAGTTGAGAATATGCAAAGAAATGTGTTCTGGTAATTGCTGTATAATTTAACAGATCAGAACTCTGCCCACGTCATAATAGACGTATTACTTTAAACACGTTACTTGCTGTACTCACATTACCATACGTTACTTACGTTACTACACGTTACGCACGTTACAGTACTGTACACGCATTACCACACGTTACTACACGTTTCGCACATTAGCATACATTCCTCACGTTACTATCAGCACCTAAATGCTACTCAAGCGCTTAATTTGTTTCCAATTAACATCAGGACTTTTAATCTCACTGTGAATTTCATCCAAATTTATAACAAAATAATTGAATTTTGTTGCTTCAATACCTCCTCAGATCTGTTGTCTCATTAGAGAACCGGTTGTCTTAATTGAGAACCTATTGTCTCATTATTTGAGAACCTGGTGTTTTATTGTTTGAGAACCTGTTGTCTCATTATTTGAGAACCTGTTGTCTCATTATTTGAGAACCTGGTGTTTTAGTGTTTGAGAAACTGTTGTCTCATTATTTGAGAACCTGGTGTCTTAGTGTTAGAGAAACTGTTGTCTCATTATTTGAGAACCTGGTGTTTTATTGTTTGAGAACCTGTTGTCTCATTATTTGAGAACCTGATGTCTCATTATTTGAGAACCTGTTGCCTCATTATTTGAGAATCTGGTGTCTTAGTGTTTGAGAACCTATTGTCTCATTATTTGAGAACCTGGTGTCTCATTTTTTGAGCACCTGTAACGGGGGTAATGCTTTGTTTTTCACAAAAAATGCTTAATTTTTGTATGCATTTTTTGTATACATATGTTTGTATATATTTTTGTAAAAAGTGCATACACTTTTGGATTTACATAAATCAAATGTATACATAAATTAATTGTATTCAAATACTAACACGAAGGCGGAAGTGTACATTGAAGTCCACATGAATTAAGAATATTCTAACTGAATTTAACGACGTGGAAGGCAAGAACAAACACACTTCATTCCTCTAAGGACGAGTGTGATTGAAAACCACTTACGCATTAAAAAGTGCTTCTATTGACAAAAATGAAAATGTTGACAATATAAAAACCAGACCAAATCAACAGGACTGTAGTGCACCTCAACACGTGTGTACCAACACACATTTGTGTTGCGAACATCATTGGTTCTCTTAAGTTTTTTCAACAGAAACACGAACGTTTGTTCCAATTCAGAAATGTGTAATCTACATTTGTTATAATTGTATTAGACCAGACTTCTATTTGTATTCTCAATTACTGGCCATGGAGAACATGAACTTACTAGTAGACACACACGTGAAAATTCACGTGTTTTTTTACTGAATTTTTCGTTTGATTTGCCAGTGGACGCGGGCTTTGTGAAGGAGTTTCCACATTGAAGGAAGTGTCTTTTGTATCCACAATACAATGCTTACAATGCATGTATACCCTACCGAATTTCCTTTTATCTAAATCCTTAAGAGCGTCACAGAGACACGGACCAAGCAAGCAACAAGCTATGTATTATTATATAGTGGAATGATGTAGTGGTACACATTGATACATAGTCTCAATTATTATTAGTAAAATACTGTACATTGACTACATATGTAAGGCAACAAGAACCCCAGTACCGTATGCCAGTATTGACTGTACTGCATGCCAGTATTGAAATAAGGTAACAAGAACCCCTGTACCATGCACCAGTATTGAAATAAGGCAACAAGAACCCCTGTACCATGCACCAGTATTGAAATAAGGCAACAAGAACCCCTGTACCACGCACCAGTATTGAAATAAGGCAACAAGAACCCCTGTACCATGCACCAGTTTTGAAATAAGGCAACAAGAAGTCACAATTTGCGCTCTGAGATCCCTTGCTAAAGCAGACGAGGGCTTGAGGGCGAGGAGTGGGAGGAGGAAGTGAGGGTAAAGGAAGTGTCACTTCCAGAGAGGCAGCAAAAAGCCCTTTATTAGAAAGTTTTAAACGCCAACTCAAGCTGCTAAAGTAATATTT
>VCRD01003332.1:26845-50337 GCA_006783055.1 Trinorchestia longiramus | reverse complement strand
TGATAATGATGGTGGTTATTGTCACGGTGATGATGGTGGTTATTGTCACAGTGATAATGATGGTGGTTATTGTCACGGTGATGATGATGGTGGTTATTGTCAGAGTGATAATGATCATTGTAAAATTATGAATAATAGTATCACTAATATGAATGAAACTGTCAATAACAATACCAATAACAAAAGAGAGTCTTACAGTAGCAATATTGTTGTCAATAATATTATTATAAGTTATATTAATAAGTAGTAATATCATAATAATGTTATTAATAATTCTTGCATTAATCAGCCTCGCTTTGAATAGCAAGGCAACAGCAGGCGCAAAGTTAGCAAGTATTTCTTTTAATTAATTCCCAGCAACTGGAATGTTGGAATCCCGCAATCCTGGAATCCTGGAATCCTGGAATCCTGGAATGATTTTTAATTGCAGGATTTGAGGAAGCAGCATTACAGGTCAGTGAGCAGAGGATAAGCAGTTATTAGTGCAGTAATTGGGCACCAACTTACTGAATGTTTCATGTTAAAAAGAAACTTCTGCCCTGAACATCAACTGAAAGCATCATCATGTGCAAAAACTACTTCATGTCGAGGGGAAGGTTCATTAAAATTTTATTTTTGTAAATTGACTAGTTTATTGTTGAAAGAGATCATTGGTATTACCATGATGTTATTCTTGATGTTATATGTTGCAGTTATTAAGATTAATATTAGAACGTGTACTGTGTGTGCTGTATGATGGTCAGTACCCATGACAGCACACTGGAGGACGTGAAAGCGCGTGATGCACGTGCGGGAGAGAGTGCACGTGGTGTACGCACGTGCATGAGCACACACACCTTCATACGTGTACACTGTGTACACTCGCAACACGCTCTGTCTCTCTCATAATACATCCAACGCAACACACCAGCACAACACACCAGCACAACACACCAGCACAACACACCAGCACAACACACCAGCACAACACACCAGCACAACACACCAGCACAACACACCAGCACAACACACCAGCACAAAACATGTGCTCCAGTACACAGCCATCCACTGCTGTGGTGCTGAGTGCAATTAATTCTGCTGCAGTTGTGGTGATGCACTGCTTGATTTAATCATTGTGGCACTTATGTAGATTGAATTTACCATACTCACAGTTTTGATTTATTGGTAGGTAGAAAGTTTGGAATACATGTGTCAGTTGATGCTCCCTGTGAGATCACGTGACATGTTAGTGCTCGTTCCTCTGTAATTCTTTTTACTTTCTGTAATTCATTATATAGTTCACTATATTTCCCTGTTAATTGAATAATATTGTACATGACGTGTTTAAATACGTTACTTAGTTTAAACTTCAACTCATGGAGAGTTAGCTGGTAAAACTTAGTAATTGTGTTACTAATTCAACTATGACCACCATCTGTTAACCTACATACAGCTGTCATGGACGGACCTTTACGACTACTTACGCTGGTCTGTATGTATGACGGAAATATATGACTGAATATGAATACAGCAGGTGCCTAAAGCCATTATAACAAGAGTAAGGTAAGGAAATACAAAACAGAAGTTAGTTAATCTGTACTCCAGAATCTGGGAGACCTGGCATCGAATGCGTGAACTTTGACATGTTCAGGCGCTTTAAAATTAATATCTGAAATTAGAAGAATAAATTATCTGAAATCAATCGCAAGGAAGGTTAATCGTTTTAAAGGAAGTGGACAATTTACATCGAACTGAATTGGAGTGTGAAAGATTAAAAAGGATTAGAAATGAGTCACATGCTCACAGATTACCGAATAATCGATCATCCTAAATCTAATTGATCATGAACCTGAACAGTTATTAACTTGATTAATAATTATTCAGATTAATGGCTAATCAAATTAATGGGTAATCAGATTAATCTGTGGTCTCATTGACGATTAATGACATTACGACGCGAGAGCCGCTGTTACAGCAACGGCACCCGGACATTGAGATACTACACGCAATGTGGGTAAAATCAATCACTAAGATCTGCTTCTGCGACAGAATGTGCATCGTGTGTTAGTCGAGTACAGGTCTACTGGAAATCATTACATCCCATCGAAAGCATTGAAAGTTTTCACTTGTAAACTTTCCATCTTCTACCCCTGACACGATTCAATAACGGTTTTTTAATGTTTGTGATAAGAGTTTTTAGTTATTATTTTTACGGTTATTTTAACATGGTTTTATCAGAGTGCGTCGAGGGTCACAACACAAAGCTCCAAATTAAAAGGTTCGAGCGACGCTGGAAAAGTTAGAAGGGCGATCTAATTAAAGAGCTGTCCGTGTTCTCATTAGCTCTGAATGAGAGTGAGGGAGAGAGCGTGAGGTCTCTCATTAACATGCAAACCAACATGGCCGCTACAACAAGCCTGCCTTCAAATAACAAAGCAACGCACGAGCAACGCAGCCCGAGAAATACAAGAATTATTTTGCTGCCAATCTGCATACAGGAAACCTAATTTTACAAGCCTGAACATGTTTCCATTCCTTTTAGTTTTAAGCTTAAAGCTTGTCTTTGCATTCAGTGCTCAGTAAGTTAATGGAATTGTAAAGAATAATGCAACCCCTATTTTACCCTATAAAAGATGGTAGTCGAAGCTAATAAAACTAAAAGGATATATTCATGCAATTCTGCTTTCCCCCCAGACAAAAATCGTAATAAAAGATAATAAATTTACAAAGAATAATATAGGTTCCTCCAGTAGAAAAGGCTCTCCAAGTTGATAAAATTATACTAAATTTAACAATCCTGTTTAATTTCTAGAAAATGACACTCTGAGTTGGTAGTCCATGTTAATAAAATTATTATAAAGAGTTGTAGAGTCGTAGCTGTCACCTCGGAAAATTGTCAGCCTTTTTAGCTGAGAGCAACATTACTTGCAGGAGAGGTTTCCCATACATCTCGCTCCTGAGGCATTGCTATCAGGTAAAAAGAGAAGGGCATTCACACTCACTCCCACAATAAGGTTCTCCTGATTAACTCGCTCAGCCTGAAAGAGGAATCGAACCTGCGCTATCTGGTTGGTGGCTGTGCCGCCATTTTGCTCGGGCACCACGACCATATCAATTTTCCATACAGCTTAAAATGTGTCTTAGGTTATAATGATTATGAGTAACGAATTAAGTTTAAAATTGAGCAGCAAACAAATTTATTTTTCACGTTAGGTTAGTAAAAATGCAAATAATGAATGACCTAAGTATTTTATAACAAATTGAGTAGAGTAGTGTTATTTACTATATTGACTAGAGTAGTAGTATATAGTAGTATCATTTACTATACATGCACGAGTATATAACGAACTTTGTAAAAAATTCACTCCAGATGAAAAAACTTAGAAACTTAATGCGTGACTGGTGATTGTATGAGAGTTTGGGTGGGACGTGTGTGCTTCATAGAAGCTGGTTTGTATGATACCATCATACTGTAAGTTCTTCATATTCCATGAATTGAAAAACTCTTCCATTTCTGGACTTCTTACTTTCACCCTTACATTTCACTATTCAAAAACTGTTCATTAGAATTTCATGTTTGATTACAACCATACTGTACAAATGCAATTAAAGAATTTATAGTTTGTATTGACACACGATTTTTCAATGTCATGAAAAAATATGTTTGGCATTTCATGAAACTTTGAGACTACACAGAAAAATAACTCAACATTGCATCTTATGGAGAGTTGGAGGTTGTGAGACTATGAGCTGCAAGATGCAGGAGTGCTGCAAGATGCAGCAGTGCTGCAAGATGCAGCAGTGCTGCAAGTTGCAGGAGTGCTGCAAGATGGAGGAGTGCTGCAAGATATAGCAGTGCTGCAAGAGACAACTGCGTCTTGTCATTGCTGCTGACGTATATTACCACATCTCAGTCAAAGCCTTTATGTAAAACTAATAAAAAATCGCAATAAAAAATTTAAACCTGAAAATTAAAAATAAATTACCCGGAATACTTTAAAATGCATTGTCTGGAACAGGGAAACAAAATCAACGTGATTATTTAAATGATTTATTTACTAATCATCACATGTGTCACTCAATGAAGTATTTATCATTTATACTAAGCGAATAGAAACTTAACTCATGTGTGCATTCAGGAAATTCGAAGCATTATTTTATAAAAAATAGTTGTTTGCACATGTCTCAATTTGAATTCTTGTTGACAAGATGTGTAAAACAATGAAGTCAGCTGCTAGAGATGCTGATGTCAGCACTAGTAGTAACTGAAATCAATTGTTTAATGAGTTAAATCTGTATTTATTAACGGAAGCCAAGGAAGTTTATCGCTTTTTTGTGCTATTGAGTTATTCTGAAATAATTATTGTAACAATGAAATCATAATACTTTTCTGGTCAACATGAAAAAACAGAATAGTGATGGTAACAATAGTAGAAATGATATGAATGAAAATAGTAATAATAATATAAATTGGAATGGTGATGATAATCATAATAATTATAATGATAATAATAATAAAAATGATTATAATAATAATCATCATAAGAATCATACTAAAAATTGTGATATCATCGAGATTAATAGAAGAACCCCCGTTATTTAAATATTTTAATTTCCTTACAATTCTTCGGAGCAACTTTTTAGTTTAACCTAAAACGAAATGATGGCTTTTTACAAGCAAAGATTGAAATCGAAAAATTCCAGAAAGAGATTTGGGCAAAAAGTTGCTTGCAGCGGCAAGTGGGCGCAGAGGACGGCCAAGTTTTTGTCTCGTACGCCACTAAAAATATTTTCTTCAGAAAATGCTCTCGGAAATGGTTTTAGAAATGGAAAAATTTTCACGGTGCTGAATGCACAAGCGTCCCAACAAAAAAATGGTCAAATTCTTGGAATTGCACAATAATTTTAACCTGGAGCATATGAGAAAATTTTCAAGTGTGGGCATTTTTTGAGTTTTGTGCGTTTGTTCAAAGACGTGCGTTGACGGTGCGAAAAATATGGTGAGTTGTAGCTCCTGTGTGTGCAGATCACTGAAATATTAAGCTTTCTAGGTAATAAATATTTGAGTTTTTGCTGCAGTAAGATAATGAAGGAAGCGTGTACGATGTTCTGAGGGTTTTGAACTCTAAAAACATCAGAACGTACGTAGTTAAACAAAAGTTCGTCAAGTGACGAGTATTGTGGACGGTACTCAACGAAAACATTAATTGTGATCATGTAACTTTGGATGTAATTGTTAAAAGAAAAATGCTTGAATTTTTTTGAGAAACAGAATAACAAAAAGCAGAAATTAAGTCCAATTGTAAAGTGCACAGAGTCATACATGATACATGAACAGCGTCTGAAATAATAGACATAACAGCGTCATAAATAATAGACATAACAGCGTCATAAATAATATACATAACAGCGTCATAAATAATATACATAACAGCGTCATAAATAATATACATAACAGTGTCATAAATAATATACATAACAGCGTCATAAATAATATACATAACAGCGTCATAAATAATATACATAACAGCGTCATAAATAATATACATAACAGCGTCATAAATAATAAACATAACAGCGTCATAAACAATATACATAACAGCGTTATAAATAATATATAAAACAGCGTCATAAATAATATACATAACAGCGTCAGAAATAATATACATAACAGTGTAGTAAATAATATAGAAAACCGTCTGATAGATATTATAGAGAACAATATAGTAGACACCATAGTATATTACACATGGTGAACTAGTAACATAATGATGAAGTCGTGTCTACGGAAATAGAAAAAAGGTAAATGTTTTTTACGGAATTGAGAAAATTAATTTTTTCGCAATAATAATTCGTTGTTCATATTACCCTCATGAATAAGAATATAACAATAATAATATTATTAAAATTATCCTCATGAATAAGAGTATGAGAATAATAAAATAATTATCCATTTGAGTAGTAGCATCGCAATTATAATATTATCATATTTATATTAGAGCAGCAATTAATATAATAAAAATAGTAGATGTACAATGATAATAACTATGATAAAATATTTAATGACATTAACAAAAAATTGTAATATAAATACTGAAAGAAGCAAGGATAATTTGAATAAAAATATCATTGATATAAAGTGTCATATTTTATCAGTTATTGAATTCATAGAGCTCTTGTTCTAAATGTCGTGTCCGTGAAGTTGATGGTGAACTAGTAGTATAAGAAGACAATGCCAGTTAATTACTCCATTCATTAATTCCTATGTCTGTTATTGTCTTCTCACCAAAACAAGACACTGGCACAACAAACTGCAGGCAACATTCACGTGACAAAATTTATGTTTCTGGATTTAAGTTTTTTCACAGCACCTCAAAAACTTGCTTCCATCACTCACAACAATGTTCTAAAGTCTCGAGTGAAAAGTGATCGAATATTATACTAGTGTACCCATGCCATCAAAAATGATGGTAAATACTATTGAAAAAGTATTCAATAAAATTACGTATAAGAACTCAATGCATACTGCACTGGCATACTGATCCCGCCTCTGTTGCCTTACAACAGCGTGTTGTTCTTGAGATAATCTTTCTCTTGCTCTTCTTTTTCGCTCTCGATTCAGTCATTTTTTCGTTCGAGTGGAGTTTCCATTCTTAAGCTTATTTCATAGATAACTTAGTTTTCTTGTGACAGTAATAAACACTTAGAATACAGTATTTTTGAGCCGCAATAAAAGTAGTTATAGTCTTTCGTGTCATAGCCTAGATACAGAAATTCAGCATTACTGAAAGCAACTGCGAGCTTGTGTATGTATATTGTAATATGCAATACCCCGCCAAACTCCCTATCTACGATACGGACTCGAGTATATACGGCTCTGTATCTCTCTAATTTTGAGAGTGACACTAAACATACAAATATATATATATAAATCTATACTATAATAAAAGCCGCGTCCGTCCGTCCGTCTGTCCATGTGTCACACTCTTTTAATCCATAGCTTTGATAGCAACAAGAATAAAGCTTAAGAAATCATTCTATTGCACTATTTTTCTGTGGAAATTCACTTCCCTTTCGCTTGCATTATGGTGACCAGAATACACAATCGGTTTATTTTTTCAAATAGAAATTCTCTTTGGACCTTTTTCTGTTCAAATTCATCATGATGCTTTGATATTTTTAATTGAGAATGCGAAAAGAAATGTTTTAAATTGGTTTGACCAGTAACCTGGCTACCACTTAGTATGAGGCCAAAAATTTTTTAAATTGAGTTCTTGTTTTCGGAATTGTGATTTTCTTGAAAATAGTTTTAAAACGGTACCTTACTTATGGGCCACCCTGTATAATAGACGCTCTTACGGATTTATATGAGAGGAAATTTCGTTGGGTATACATGTATTGTAAGCATTGTATTGTAGATAATAAAGACACATCCATCAATGGGGAAACTCTTTCGCAAAGCCTGCGTCCACTGGAAAATTAAAATGAAAAATTCAGTAAAAACCGTGATTTTTCACGTGTGGATCTAGTAAATATATAAACACACGACAGTCATTCTTAGTATTAGATTGGTGATCTGTTGGGAGCAATTAGACACCATGAATAATGTTGCAAAGTTACTGTAGAATTCGAGCACATCCAAGGATGCGTCAAGCTCATCCACCAAGGATGAGTATAAAAACAACACTAATAATTTCTCCATTTCGTAAAATACCGTTTTTCTGCACGCCTTTGTTAAGTAACGTGGCAGACGTCCTCTGAGGTGCTGCCATGGATGGACTCTCCGGATGAATGTCTTTTATTTTGGATGTATTTTCTAGAGGAACGTCAGTGAGTGTTGTCGAAGACTTACTTTATATCACGGTTTCAGAGTGGGTTTGTAGTCGAAGATGTATTTCTTAGCAAGAAAATCTTTAGTGGTTCTT
Source organism: Trinorchestia longiramus (assembly GCA_006783055.1). NCBI lineage: Eukaryota > Metazoa > Arthropoda > Malacostraca > Amphipoda > Talitridae > Trinorchestia > Trinorchestia longiramus. The sequence goes on along the minus strand of VCRD01003332.1, from coordinate 42,433 downwards.
TTCAAAGGAAAATTTCCTAGCAGGATGTCCATGAGTGTTGTTAGAGATACATTTTCCATTACGATTTACGAAGCGGGTTTGTTTTCAACAACATATATTCTGGCAGGATTCTGATATTTTTCCATGAATATTGTTAGATATTTCTATGTAAGTCGAATATTGCACACTGCAACATTCTCCAAAAAAATCTGGGCATTAACAGCTTCTTCGTAAAAATTTATAAAATATTGAAAATTCATAACAATTTCATTAATAAGCATGCATTCAATATTCGACACTCCTTTACTGAAGAAAGTAGGCGTAGAATTGAGCTCTTTTACTAATGTACCACACATTCCAAACATGAACAAAAATTATGGAGAGATTTCAAACGCTGTTTTCCATACAAGCAAAACTGAAGAAAAATGCAAAACGTTTCGACATCAAACTCCCGGTTTTTTGATTAAAGAATTACTTGTCTCCCCCTACGTTATAAACCTCATGAGTAAGAGGCCGTAAAGGGGGGCAGCTTCCCCATTACTGAAGAATTATCGGAATATGTGAGCGTGTTTGCAAGCGGCAAATACGGAGCGTTCGCTCGCTCCGCACTTTGCAAATACGGCGGACGAGCTCTCATCCGGGTCTTTTTAATCGACGCCATTTTTTATGTCATCTCTGTAAGTGGCAGTAGTAGCTCTGTGAGAGCAGAGATATCGCTCTAGCTTTGCTTTCTGAGAGCCATGTTCTCTGAGAGCACAGTTCTCTAAGAGCACGGCTTGCTCTCAGAGAGAGTAGTTGTCCAGGAATTAGAAAGGCAAAAGGTTCTCTAAAAGTACAACTCTTAGTGATCTTAGATGGTTGTCTGAAAGTAAATATCCTTTTCTGAAACCAAAAATTGTTCTCTAAAAGCAGAACTTGTGTCTTACTGCAGCAGTAGTTCATTAACCCTTTCGGTACTATGATGCAAATATCAAAACCTTTTCAACATATTTATCATCAAATTTAAAATAAGATGCTTTTAAAAACAGACGTAATTCTTGATGTCAAAAATATTTTCGATGAACACAAACTTTACCTCGAGAGTTCGTACTATTTTTATGACGATCCAAGTTGATGAGAAGGTTTGATGACACAGACTTCATACAGTTTTGATGGAACATGCTCAATATTAATGAATACATTTGATGAACAATGTTTGATGTACGTTGATGAAGCATATCTAATGGATAGGTTTGATGACGCATGCCTGATGCACGCTTGAAGAAATGCATGGGCATGTGTAAAAAATTTATATTTGGAATAAATTTTCTATATGATAATGTAAATGATGTGCATAAGTTTTTACCCCTTAAGACTGAGAAGTGAGTTTGAATTAAACCAGAAAATAAATTCGTTTTCAGGGAAGTCAGAAACAATGAAATATTTCGTTGATTTATTTTAAATAATGAAGTAGGAAGCACGTGTTTGAAAAGGCGTTATTGACGAGAAAGTCCATGATGTCTCCAATGACGTATCGAACAACCGAGAAAAAGTGTTATAATAATTAATTATAGTTCAGCATGGACTTCTGGTACATGTGTAAGTACTAAACTCCGAAATTGAGTCATAGCAATCGAAAATTTAGGTCCAAAAGTGCATATTTTTGAAGATTAAATAGCAAAAGTAAAATTTCTAATCATAATAAATCGTACATCTCATGTACTAAAGTTACCTTGTCGTCATGTAGATTAGTTCTAAGTTGAAAATTAAGAAAACTCTTGACTAACAAAAGGCAAACAGGCACAGAGAAACAAAAAAGAAACTGGCGCGTTGTGCAGCAGCATGAATAGGAACACTGGCAGTTCAGTCGTATGGTCTTACCAATCAGTGGATAACAAAGCCCTTGTTTTTGGGGCAACTTTTGTGTGACTCACTGAAAATGTACAATTTTATCGAAACTTTTGCAACTGTCACAATTTTCGAAAATTTTAGGTATGTTCAATGGACTTTGAAATCATATTTTGTTCCTATCATCATCAGCGAAGGAAGAAAATTCTACGCGACTCATTCTAATTTTCTTGGAAAAAACCAGCATTTTAGATATGATTGATAAGACAATCTATACCTCGAATCCCACAGATTTATGCGTTCGTAATGATTAAAAACTCTTCAGCCTTGTTGAAGAAAGTTTTAATTACGCTTTAACAAAACACATAATAAGTTATGGGATAGTCCAGTTAATTCCATTGCCGGTTTCACAGCAAATGATGATTAATAAGACAGGATGCAGTAATATTATTTCATTTTTTCAAAGCAAAATGCATTGAAAAAAAGGAAGTTATGTTGTCGCACCTTGTACAATTATTTATAGACGCTGTCACCTGCATTCAAATTTTTAAGATGTCAAGAAGAACCCGTAGCAACCCTTTCAAAAACTTTCAGACTTTGATAACTAAATACATAATAAATAATTGAATAACTCTTCTTTTACAATCATTATTCGTTCCTTCGTCTACATTGACATTTATAAAGAGTCATTTTTTCTTGGTGAAAATTGTAAGCATCGTTTAAATATTCTGTCTTTTTTTCATGTACGACGTTGTATTGACATGCCTGAAATATGTAGGTATCTTTTTTGTGATGCTCGATTGAGTAAACACTCGCAGCGGTGCAATAGGTGTCATACATCACAAGGAATCAATAAAACAAGCCCCTATAATACTCTTCCTTTCTCCTCAGTTTGATTTCACGAGTACAAAAACTCCTAAAGCAATCTTTACAAAGAAAAAACATCTAGTACAGAACAGCTAGAGAAATTTCGTCTCGCTGTTAAAAAATAAAGCAGCTAAAATATTCAGCAAATAATGAATTCCCAATTACTCTCTGGAACCATTCCCTAATATTCTGGAACCATTTTGCATTTACAAGTAAAGAACATCTAGCAGGCAGGCCACAATGCCCGGCCCTCGCCATTCTGGTGCAAAAATGCAAAATTCGTTCATTTTAGGTGCGCGCGCGGCAGTGCTTATGATCATCATCAATAATGACGACCGCCCCTGGAATTATTCATTGGAAACTCACGCTCGAATTATTCAAGCAAACGAGTCGTAAAAAAAGGTGAGTGTGTGTAGCGATGTCGGCTGCCTAATGAAAGAGCCTGTGTGGCTTCTCATTAATGCTGCAGCTGAGGCTACCTCAATGGCACTGGTAATGAGAGAGAGATGTGGTCTAATGAGGGAGAGATGTTAATGAGGAAGCCTTGTTAGTCATGCAAAATGGCTCAGGCTTTCTATGGAAAATGGCCGTACGTTAAAAATAAAATATTCATGAGAGTAGTAGTAACAACTGCATAAAGTGAAGAAGTATTTATAACAGTAGTATTACCAAGTATGTAGAGGAAAAATTAGCACGTATGTAAAGTGAAGAAGTATTCATAAGAGTGGCATTACCAAGTATGTAAAGTGAAAGAGTATTTGTTAGGATAATAGTACCAAGTATGTGGAGTGAAAAAGTATTTGTGAGAGTAGTATTAAGAAGTATTTATAATAGAGAAGTCTTTGAGGCGGCAATACTAGTAAGCATATTAATTAGATGACGGAAGAGTTAGGATGACAACAGGACTGCAATCTATTGGGTAGCTGTGTGGTGAGATTGTCTGCAACTGTTTTGCAGTTCCAGTTAAATGCTACAAGAAGTTAAGTTCTGTTGTAGTTATGAATTAGACAAGAAGAATTCAGCTTTTTTCAATAGTACTATTGTCATGTTATCGTCAGTAACACACAAATTCTATTCTATTTAAGCTAACCCAAAAAAACGTAATTATTTTATCAACAGGTATTATATTTATAAAAGTTTTTTATACACACATAAAATCCAAGCCGAATGATTATTTTGTGTGATATCGTAATAAAAACTACTTTCTTAATTTCACAATGAATCAAATAATACCAAAAAATGTGTTGACTGAAAAAATTAAAGTGTTACTGCTGAGAACATTTTTTAGATGTTCCTGAATATCTGAAAGAACCAGAATTTTTTGATTTGCTGTTCAAAAACATTCGATCGGAATTTTTATATCTCATATGAATCAAATGTTTCTTAAATATGTAGTATTAAACAGAAGCAATCTAATTATCGTTAGCTAAATTTTTCCTGTTTGCAGTCATCAATCATTCTTGTTTTAAGTTGTCTTCTTTCGATACAAGAAATTCAAGCGCCATTCGTCGCCGCACGAGAAATTTGTCAAAAACTCTACGGAATTTCAGCCGAATATTTAAGTTACTCTGATCTCTGAACGTGTTCCCTATCTAATAATTCTACTTTATTTTTAGGGGTTTCTTCATAAATATTACCAGTGTATATGTATATCATGATTTTATCCTATTATTTTTACAACGAAAATAAAAGTAATTGTTCTACAAATAATTGGTATTAGAATTTTTTTAAGAAACGATGCAGCCTAATATATAACAGAATTCATGAAATAATTTTAAAAAAATGACTTGTTCATAAAAACACTCGAAGAAATGCACTGATTTTACACAACAGGAATTTTTTTAGGGAAATACAAACGTTCTGAATGCAGGAATGGTTTTTGTATTGACTAGTAAGCTGGGGAAAGCAATGTCCTTTGAATTTATTTATTAATGACTGTGCTTCTATATTTCTCATGAATTTCACATCTTCAATCTGACACTTGACAGTCTATTTTTGGAGAATTCATTTCTACGACCAGCATCGTCACAATCTCTGCTGAAACTTTCTCATTAATGGTCAGATCCTTTTCTTTTGTTCATTATTTTGCACCCGTTTGAATCCTATTAAATGGAGGACCACACACCAATACTGATAAAATAGTCAAACTTCCCTCCATGTTATTCATAATACAGTTCCTTTGTTCAAACTTTACTGAGACTCCGTTGTTTTTTGTATTAGTCTTCATTACAGACTGCTTGATTTAAATAGCCAGTCTTCATTACAGACTGCTTCATTTAAACAGCCAGTCTTCATAACAGACTGCTTCATTTAAACAGCCAGTCTTCATTACAGACTGCTTCATTTAAACAGCCAGTTTTCATTAGAGACTGCTTCATTTAAACAGCCAGTCTTCATTACAGACTGCTTCATTTAAAAGGCCAGTCTTCATTACAGACTACTTCATTTAAACAGCCAGTCTTCATTACAGACTACTTCATTTAAACAGCCAGTCTTCATTACAGACAGCTTCAATTAAACAGCCAGTCTTCATTACAGACAGCTTTATTTAAACAGCCAGTCTTCATTAGAGACTGCTTCATTTAAACAGCCAGTCTTCATTACAGACTGCTTTATTTAAACAGCCAGTCTTCATTACAGACTGCTTCATTTAAATAGCTTTTAACAGCCAGTCTTCATTGATGGAACCATACAATTATCGACTGATGTAGTGAGGAAATTAAATACAACATTAAAACTACAGTCTTCTTTGAACAACTCAAGATTCTGACTGCCGTGCACAACACATAAGCAGTTCACCTCCAGAACTTATGAACATTTTTCATTCATATTTTGTCAGTGAATGTACAGGCAAGAATGATGGCAATGGAAAAGCACGGGCGTAAAATTCAGCTCAAACTTATTTCCAGTTTCATGTTTTTAGGTTCTTCTTGTAAGCCTCTGAATTTTATGGAGAGGAAGATCCGTGTAACGAAGCCGTTTTTTTGGATGCACTCACTCGCTTTTAAACTTGCGCTCCTAAATTTGCATTGTTATTGCAGATTTTTTACTCGAAATCCCTGTCTCGGCTTGAAATCTTGCTCGTTTTGCATTCCAAAATTCTCATCATTCTTCCTCTGTTATTCGCATGTGATCCTCTACATTTATACTTATGAAGTGTTCTGCTAGCATTACTCATATCAGATATTGAAGATAAGCTCGCTTGCCATTGGTCAGACCAAGCCACTCTCTCATTGGTTGTTCTAAATCCAGGGGCAAGATTGGCTGGAATTTTTATGATTCCCGACGACCTGTTCTGAACATCACTTACACGACAGCATTCACGCACATGACATGATCGTACACGCACACACACGCTCACCTACACACGCTGAGGTGCACTTACACGCAAATGAGCCATGTTGCATGCTCACCTTAATGAGCACATGCGGAATTGTGTCCTGGAATTCAATAGGAACGCTACTCTGGAATGCTAAAGAGGGGAAGGTAAACTGGAATCGTATTACCGTCTGATGAAGCACCTCGCCTGAAAAAGCATCTTTTAATTAACTTTACAGCAATGCAAGCCTCACACAAGCCCCAGCGTGAGGAACATGCACACAGGGGAAGGAAATTTAACATAAAATAGATTAGCAAATAATACATTAATAGGAAATGAGGGATGTGAGAATAAAATACGCCACAAATTGAAAGAAAATGCTAGTGTAAAAGAAATGAGACTAGCCTTGCAAAATTCATTACTCATGAATACAATGAACATTAAATTAACATTATGAATGTTCAATGAACGGTAGGGAGCTTGTTGAACATGAGAGTCATGTTCATTACTAGTGTTAGTTCAGTACTAGTTGTGACATGTTACTAGTAGTACTTTACTAGTGATGTACTGATGTGCACAATCAGAGACATGCAAAGTAACACTTACTACACAGACCAGCGCATGAAAGGTGACAATGATTGTAGTAAAGCTTAAGCTTGTAAATTAGAGTTAAAGGTTCTAAATTATAGCTTAAATTACTAAATTGAAGTTTAAATGATAACTGAAATTTCAATGTAGTAAATTAAAGTTTCAGGTAGTAAATTAAAGGTCAATGTGGTAAATTGAACTTTAAATTTATACATTAAGTTTTAAGGTAGTAAATTAAAAACATTCATAATTGCTTACAAATAAATGTGAAAAACTCTTAAGATTTATATGTTAAGACGCTACAAATAGAATAAATGATGCGGAGAGTTTTATTATTAGGCAAAAGTGGATGTCAGAGTGTGTCTAAAAATAGACTTATGCAAATGATATAATGCACCGTACTCAAGGAAATAAATGTTTCAATGTCGAACGATTTCAAAAGAAGAAGTGCAGAGAACAAAACTCACCATACATAAAATAATGCTTAACAAACACCAACCTTTTCTTGCAAATTTCAAGGAGGTTGTTCCCTAATACACGAGAAAAACACAGATATAACTAGCCAACAACTAGTAAAAAAAAATTGAGCAGCTGATAAGTATTTAGTGAGGAACTAGTAAGTAACTAGCCAGCAGCTAGTAAGTATCTAGTGAGGAACTGGTGAAGAACTAGACAGTAATTAGTAAGAAACTAGCCAACAACTAGTAAGCAACTAGAGAGCAACTAGTAAGTAACTGGATAAAAACAAGTAATGTCTCATAAAAGACTAATATATTAAGTAAATAGTTACTAGTCACTTGGAGTTTTAGTTCACATATATCAACAATACTATATGAAAAACAGTTTCATCTTTTTACTGTCTCATAAAAATTATTGCTTATGTTTAAGCTGTCTAGCTGCTCTCAGTTGAACTCAATTCACTTATTAAATGAGTCCAACTTATTCATTAAATGAGTTCAACTTTTTCATTAAATGAGTTCAACTCACTTATTAAATGAGTCCAACTTATTCTTTAAATGAGTTCAACTTGTTCATTAAATGAGTTCAACTTATTCATTAAATGAGTTCAACTTATTCATTAAATGAGTTAACTTACTCATTAAATGAGTTCTTATTCATTCCTTGATGAGAAACAATTATCCACAGAGCAGCAGGTCTATGTATTAAATTATTATATTATAATTAAACTTACTAATTTAGGGAGTTCAACTTACTTTCCAAGTGAGTTCAACTCACTGTTTAAGTGAATTCAATTGACTTATAAATTAAGGGAGTATTAGTACAATGTCTTAAGAAAGTAGACGACGTGCAAGCGCATGTAGCTGCCTAGCACAGCCAAGTGTGGGTTCAGATTAACAAAGTTCTACCACGTTGCTTAACCTTTAAATTTCTTTTCAAAAAATCAGCCTTGAAAAGTCAATCATTCATAAAAATTTGTCAATTTATTTCCTAATGCTAATTTTCTCACACAAGACGTCCCCTGCCAGATTCGTTGGCCCTCCGATTAAAAAGCACTCAAATTTAATAGCACTCAAATTTACTAGCACTCGAATTTACCAGCACTCAAATTTACTAGCACTTAGAGTAATCAAAAGTCTGAAGCCTTTCAGACTTTTGACACATTCACGAGACAAAATCCCTGACAGAAAAAGACATCGCAGATTTTGACGTAGTTGCATGAGAACATTCCTCTTAATTTCATTCCCTTGAGAAACACGTAAATGAAATTTGAAGTTGAGGTAATTAAATGAGTACCCATTCAGCTATCACAAACTTATATTAATTATATTTCTCCTATTTTAGGGAATGTTTTCTAAAGCAAAATTAAACAGAATTACATTTTTGTTAACATTTAGCGAGAAAATTCTCCCACGAAAATTGGCAAGGTGTTTCCGTAGGAGAGAAATGGGGCAAAAAATTGTATTTCTCTGAGCTGGCACAAAGTTACGCGGCGCTTTTCAATTTTATTTCTTTCCTAAAAATTGGCGAGTGGTTCATGCAGAATATCAACCCTAATCCGGTCGAGAAGCGCTAATCTCCTAACGACATTGCCATGCACAGCCGAAGGCTAAATTTGCTTATCAATGGAGCGGCATTTCGAAAAAACTCCACGGCCACTGAAATCCTCCTTTGACCGGAGAATCTAATCACACATTGCCTGGCTACGTACAACTATGAGCAAGTGTCGTGTGATAGAGAGTTTTGAAATGCAAAGCACGTGTCGTATGGTATGTTGCTGTTAAATTTAATGCAAGTGTAGATATCATCCTGCTGCTTATCTTAATTGTTGTATATCACCACTGCAAACGATGGAAATTTAATACATAGACCCGCTACTCAGCGGCTAATTGTCTCTTATCAAGGATTAATAAAACAATAATGCTAAGCGAAAATTTGGTAAAAAACGTACATAATTTCATTTCTAAATTTTTTGTATATCATGGCACTAGATATATCCTAAAACTTTAGTAACCATAATGTGAAGTTGCAGGGTTAATTATATTCGTTGAGAGATGCTGATCAATTTATTGTAATGTTAAACACACATTCATTGGCATGCACGATAGAGGAACAACATTACACTGCGTAATATTTTATCATAAATTATGGAAGCTGAAGAGCAGAGTCAGAAGTAAATGATTGCCTACCGTGTGTGTGTGTAGACGTGCATTGACAAAACCTACTTCGCTGTGTCACATTCTTTTATGAATTGCACAATGTAACACATATTTTGTTTATTGATGTTTTTAATATTTTTATGAGCATTTTTGCCCCTAAATTCAAAAATTACATTCGTTTCAAGTTATATCGATAGTTTCATTTATTCCTATTTACATATTTTCAGGTTATATATGTAATTTTTCTTTACAGTACATTGTTTGTTCACTCTATTTTAGTATTGGAAGGCTAATTACACAATATTGAGTAGTGTCTCATATAATGAAAGATTTTTAGAAAGTATTATGTTATACAAAAGGAAACAATAAAACAGTGTTCTGTAAATGCCTTGATGACTCTTTTATCACGATTAGAAGTGCTCTTACGATCGAGGTTTTTCTCACTGACTTCACCCAAGTTTTCGAAGAAAGAAAAATTAAGTAAGAGTGAAAAGATGAATTTTCAAGGACATGCTGCAACTAATTTTCTGGAAGTTTTCAGTAAGCTTTGCTACCTACTGTTTGAATGGGGATTCTTGTATTTTTTTTAAATCCACAAACTATATCACTTAATGCACATCAAATTTATTTTTAAACTTTTGTCATCGCTCTTTCCGAGCCTCCAACTTCTACATTTACTTGGAGCCCAACAAATATACTACTTAACAAATATACCACTTAACAAATATACCACTTAAAAAATTTACCACTTAACAAATATACCACTTAACAAATATACCACTTAAAAAATTTACCACTTAACAAATATACCACTTAACAAATATACCACTTTTGATCATAACCTCAGATAGCTTTGGAAACATAAGACGAATTTCTTGAAAAGCTTCTTCTCTGAAGTCTAAGGCCTTCACAAACTATTCTACCAATCCGAGTTAGATTTGAAGTGTGGATATTAAGGCTTTGGTGGAATCTACTAAAAGCTGTTTGAGAATATTCAGTATTCGTGACTGCAGTTCATCTTGAGAGCCAATGAACTATCTTGTAATGATCATAATCAGTTCTGCTGTCTCGTAAGCAAAGAAAATACGAATATTTGGTGTATACCCCAAGCCAAGCAAGAAAGCAAGCATCTTGAAATTACCCCAAACATGCCCCTTGAATTCAGCGTAATATATTTTGTAAAAAGTTCTTTAAATTATCATGATTTTCTATCTTCTGTAAGGAATGTGCAAATGGCAAAGAAATATATTCATTTCCATTGTGGAGCAGCATCTGCAACCTTCTATTTTCCAATATAATAAACGCATACAAAGAAAAATGTATCTGAAGAGATTTACATCCACTAGTAGCCATTCTGAAAGTAGAAAAATATAGTAATGGATCTGAAGGAAAAATTAAACATACAGTTAGTAACGGAATACGGAATATAAAATAACATTGAAAGACAATATATTTTTAGAGGTCCATGATGCAAAAAGTCATTACATTTTTGAATCAGCAAACAAATTGCTTATTGGATCATAAAAAAACACAATAAACAATTCCTTTTCAAGTTGTTACATCGTGTGATAGAAACCAGAAGTAAAAACTAAAAGAATATAAAAGAATATGGCAATAAAAATACGCCGATTGTTTCATTCTTAGGCTGCTGCCTAAGCCCCAAGCTGTCTAAGGTTAAGGTTTCAATCACGCACAGGCACCTTAATGATTCACATGGACTTCAGTCACTCACAGGCATGCCAATCACACACAGGCACAAAAAGTAAAATAAGATAGTTACAGGAAGAGTATCATTCGTACTCTCAGTCATCAATTTTTACCCAATACATAATGACCTGCCTCGCAATGCACAATAATTACCTGATTTATCTACTAAACAATAATTACCTGACCCATACAATGCAATAATTACTTGACACATTACGCAACAATTCCATGCCTCTCAGTACACAGAAGGCACATGACTCATAGTACACACCATGCGACGAGGAGTACACAGTATGATAACTCATGATGTACACACATGAAATGAACCGTACCCCAAAATAATAACTCTAGTCATGACGAGCGTAATCATGACCGTCATAGTCCTAACATATCAGCTCGAATATTAACCGGACCCATCAAGTTAGGAGGCTTAAAGTATTTTCTTCTAATCAAGAATAAGATAGTCACATGAATTAACATGCATAAACTTTTGCATAACCTCCCCACATCGTAATTAATTTAAGTATAATTAACCAGTTGTTACCACAGGTACCCCAGCACACCTGCCAAACTTCAAGTATCCTTTTGCTATACACGTCACTTCATTAGGCCTATGAAGCAGGAAATATATTTCTTAAATGAGTTTTTTTCAAACTGTATACAAATTTTAGAAATTTTACATTTTGTTGGATGAAATTAGGCTTTCCGTGTTCTCATAAAAACGAACGACACACACGCCACGTTTTTCTCTGGAAAGCAAGAAACTTTATTTACAATCCAATCCAGTTGGCTTTGGCTGCTTCGTTTCTCCGTGATTTCAATGGATTATATGGGTTTGGAATCTGTCATCCATGCTCCAATTATCTGTAGCTTAGGAAGATCAAGTGGAAGAGCGGCGGAGATCCTCTTCTATCTGCACAACAGATCTGTTCCCCCATTGCTGCTCTGCACACGCTGGTCTCCACAAGCTTGTGTCACGAGTTTTTGCACTTTTTGCCGTCTAAACGGTAAAAAAATGACGGAAATGAGTAAAAAATATAACAGGGGCGCTTACAGTAACAGAAATGCTTGAAAACAACAGAAATGCTGAAAGAAAAAACAAAACCTAAAGAAAAGATTTATGCAAATAACAACAATGTTAAAGAAGGAGCAGAAATACCTAAAGAAACAGCGCAATAGCAGCATTGGAAATGTAACTGATGAACACAAGTGAATATTAGTCATGGTTGCTGAACACTACAATTTTTTCCTAGTTCTCGCTCGCCGATGAGCGGACAGAATCAACTGTTAATGAGAAATCCAGCAGTTAAACGGGCAAAATGTGTCATTGCACAAAAAATGCATGCACACAATGTCATGAAACACAACGTGCTTGAAAATAAGCAATAGCACGGTTAGGTGTAGGCTATACGACTAACATCCGCGTGCTAAGAAGGTGCATAAACTTTTAGTTGCGTGAATTTTATCGTTCATAAATTTTGGTCGCCAACTGATGTTGACAACAAAACCCTGGTGTGAATACCACAAACAGCGTAACTCGTACAGTGTACAGAGCTCATTGCCTTCATCTCTCATGCTTAGTCTTTTACCAGTGATGTTTGGCCTTATATCTGACCAGAGAACTTAATCTTCAATTGGACAGAAAGGAAAAAATATTGTAAATTGCAAAGTATGTTGTAGGAACCCTGTTTATGAAGCAAATTCTATGCGACATGCGTCGTATATTTATGTATGAGGTTTGTATCCCCACAACATACACTGCGTACCCTCTACACTCACACAACACATACTACAATTATTTCACACACACACAACACATCTTCTACGCACACACACACACCACATTCTCTACTCATACACACCACATCCTTTACACATATGTACACGGAGCAACATAACTGCTGTCACATAATCATGAGGTACTGACAGACACTCAAAACCACCATGCATAAAATTCTGGTGTACAATTATGCACATGAATAACATTGCTAAATATGCTAGGTTTCGTGAAGGCTTTAATAAAATTCAGAGTTATTAATTTCAAAAGTTTACTTCTCTCTTTGGATGTTCTCCTTAACATTCATTAATACGATTTAAGCTTAATATATATGATTAACTCAACCTTTTTTTATTCTCCGGTATGAATAAATCATTATGATTTAATCGTGATCCATAAGATCAAATAATCATGTTTGAGTTATCATAACTTATTCTTGATTGAAACATATAATAAAAGCATTGTGTCTCAGAACAAAGTATACATTGACGCCTTTTTTTTCATTTTTTATAATTTGTTTAGATTTTACGTAGATTAACTTGTGTTTATCTGTTTGTCTGCATTCTTACTTAGGAATTCTAATTTGTTTTTCATTCGTTAATTCTAACTACGTGAATTAACTCAGTCTGGATGCATGTACTGTTTGTACCCATTTATTTCTTCTCATACAAGCTCACGTACGTGCTGAACCCTGACCTAATAATATATTTCTGTTGTACGACGTACATGGACATTAGTGATGAACGCAAGCGATGTTTCTAAATTAATGATGAACACAAACGATATTCCTAAATTGATGGTGAACACAAACGATATTCTAAATTAATGATGAACACAAACGATATTCCTAAATTGATGGTGAACACAAACGATATTCCTAAATTGATGGTGAACACAAACGATATTCCTAAATTAATGATGAACACAAACGATACTTCTAAATTGATGGTGAACACAAACGATGTTCCTAAGTTCCTGTTTCAGGTAATTAATAAACTGGCTTCAGGCGATTAACCAATTAACGTCTACAGTTTTAATTTAAAAAATTTTTTAAATAGTTTTGAACTAATAAAAGTGGTGTTAAAAATCTTGTTAATATAGAAAAAATTACACATTTTCTTAGAAGCAATTCAAGTTCATGCTCATTTTAAACAAAAATAAAAAGACTGTGATGAATTAAATAGGACTTTTTGCTAAAGCCCTTTCTTGACAAAGATTTTTGGCTGAAAACTTGTCAAAATATTTCTATGTCATAAATATTTCATTCTATTTTTTTTCTCCATATCCTAACATGACAACAGCATTTCACTTGTTTTTTCTTACAATAATTTTTTTGCTCCGTTCCTTGATATAGTTTTTACCATCACCTTATGACACCTCATCATCATTTTTTTAAGACTATCACGGCTGTAGATTTTCATATCAAATTTTGAAGATAAATAACAAAATTCAGTTGAACTGAATCCAAAGTTTTAAAATTTCAGCCTAAATTCTAATTCACAATTTCAAAATTTCAGTCCAAAATTAAAATGTAACAACTCACTTTCAGTTCCAAATTATAATCTAAAATTTCATTGTTTCAGCCTAAAATTGCAAGCCAAAACAATAAAATTTGACACAAAATTACGACCTAAAACATCAAGAGAAAATTCAGCCCAAAGATTCAAGATTTTCACCCAGCATTTAAGAATTTTGAACCGCCTAGTCGGAGCAAGTTCATATATTCTTTTCCTACGCTTCCATTCTGATAATTTCTTATCAATGACAACGTGTTTCAGGAAGAGTAACTAATAAATAGTAACTTTAAAGAGTAAGGAAGGCAGAATGAAATTGTTATCGGACAATAAATCCGTCATAAAAGCAGAAAGAAATTGCTGTCAGACGGTAAATCCGTCATAAAAGTAGAGGGAAATTGTCGTCTCGTCAGACAGTAAATCCGTACGAAAAGAGGGAGCACTGAAAATCATTGATTTTTCTGGAAGCCTTGACCCCCAAATGCCTCCCCCACCACAGGGGGAAAAATAATTTCTTTGGTGTTTCATATTCGTGTATTCACTTATAATAATACCCCTCATCAAAATTCTGCGCATGTCATTGGTACATCTAGTAATTTTTATTCCTTTGGTAGTGCTGCATTCAGTATTGGACAAACGTAGATTAGCAAAAACTTTTCTCAAGTAACTGATGTATAAACTATAGTTATTTTCTGCATACATGTTTCATAGAGCGTTCTGTCACTTCAATTTTCACTAAGTTTCCTCAATTTTTTCAATTTTTGTAATTCTCAATTTCCAAACTCTTCACAATCTCTCCACTTGCCACAATTCCCAAATTTTTCACAATCTCTCCACTTTTCACAATTTCCCCAATCTCTACAATCTTCCCAATCTCCACCAAACCAAGCTACGTCCTTTTAATTCAATTTTTCATACATAATCGTAAGTTCAAACACATTAGCCGTAAATTACGATGCTCATCGTGTGCTATCAATAGCATCATAAGAATTATTCCATAAGTCACTATGTTATTATCCTAATTCTCTGTCTTACTTTCTCCTTATTTCCAAACTCGACATCCTTAAGACTCTCTGATCTGCTATTTTTTCCTTTCATTCATCTTCTTCGTGAAGTCAAACTTATTCTCGTCACGCATACTCATTGTTATTATACATGAAGGTTTCCCATGAGTTCATTTGATAATTCCCTAATTTTTCTTATTGTTACTTTTTCTTATCTCGCAACGTTCTACCTCTAATTTTTTATTTATTCTCCGTTTACTTTTTCTTCCTCTCACACTCGCTTCATAGTTCCCTCACTTCCCTCATTCCCTCACTCCCCTCACTTCCCTCACTTCCCTCACTTCCCGTCACTTCCCTCACTTCCCTCACTCCCCTTACTCCCCTCACT